>PVKM010031633.1:0-16746 GCA_004027735.1 Carollia perspicillata | reverse complement strand
GGCTTTTTTTTTTTTTTTTTGCAGTTGAGATATTCTTTTAATTCTATTTCTCATACTCAGTATAAAACATCTTTCCATTTCTTTCATTTTTCTGCATGATTATAGTTTCTTTCTTTTTTTATTGTTGTTTAATTATAGTTGTCCCAGTTTTTCCCCTGTTGCTCTCCCTGCTTAGTCTGCCCCCACCCTGGGGATGCTTAGTCAATCCCCACCCTGTTGCCTATTATCTTGGGTCTTTCGTACATGTTCCTTGTCATCAAGGCTTTGGAAGTTTAAAACGACAACTCTCACGTCCTCCAGCACGCACACACACACATGCACACTCACTCTCTAACGTTTTAGTCTGCATTTTTGGCACAAAATTTAATCGTCAAAGGAAACACTAAATATTTAAAATTAATTAATTACTTAATTTTTATTTGTTGATTTGAGGGGCGGAGAGAGAGATTTGTTGTTCTACTTATTTATGCACTCATTGTTGCCTCTTGTATGTGCCCTGACAGGAGATTGAACCCACAACCTTAGTATATCGGGAAGGAGCTTTTAACAAACTGAGCTACCTGGCCAGGGTTAAACTTATTTTTTTTTATTGTCTTTATCATTTCACTAGAATGTAAAGTCCACAGGGTCAGGAATAATGTTTTTTTTTTCTTTTGTTGTACTATATTCTCAATTTCTAGAGCAATATCTCTTCCTTAGAGGGTTTCATCATTCTTTTTACAGAACACCTGATAAACAGCTGGGTCTTGGGTTTCATCTTCCAAGTAGAGTAGTGGGAATTTCAGCTCTACACATGCATTGATTGAGGCAGTTGTGCGGGAAATGTCTGGGTGACTTTTCTGTTCCTTGTAAAGCGAAAACCCAGACAGGGAGCACTCCTCCTCTTTCAGTCGGGTGGGATTTTTTTACAGTTTGCACACCAAAGGCTGTGTGTGTGGTTGGTGTCTCTGACCAAGCCTTGCTCTATTCTCTAGTTGCAGGCTTTGTCTCTTCTTTCCTAATTTACCATACTTGTTAAAAGCCAGAGCTCACTACCAACAATAGAGCAATTTTCCCAAGGGCTAGGGCTCCAAAATTTTCCCTTAATTTTCTAGTTTTTCTTGCCATGCCTTTAAAAAATATGTTGAAAACATTTAAAAGTGAATTGCAAAGGAAACAAAAACAAAAGGGAGAGGAACCTATAGGACATAGCAACCAACTATAACCCAATTAACTAACAGTCAGGATCCACATTGTAAGCGAATGGCAGTGGGTAATTATAAGTATTTTAGGATAATTGTTGTTAACATTTCAAGGTATGACAGTGTTGCTATGGCTATGTTTTAAATGAACCTCTATCTTTTATAAATCTGTTATGAAATATGTATATTTACAGATAGAATGATATCACAGCTAAGTGCACTTTGAAATAATCTGGTGAGCGTGAGCGAGCAGGAGTACAGAGGAAACAAGCTTGCCATGAAACTACTGATGATGATGGTTGGATACATCGAGTTCATCTGATATGTTTGAAAATTTCTAAAATTAAAAATATAAACACTTTAAATTACATTAAAAGCAAAATTCTCCAGCATTCTAGTTTCTCTGTGCGAATAGAGTTTTCTGTCTCATTGGCATAAACTAACATCTCCAAATTTTCATTCAAGAACAAAGGAAATTATTGAAGGCTATATATCTAATCATGACTTGTACTCATGTATCCTTTTCATTTATTCAAAAATCAGTTATCATTGCCTGCTAGGGTTTGTCTAAAATAAATCCTATAGATGCTTACTGTGTGGAGGCAGAGAGAGCCAAGAAGAGAACAGGATGCAACCCAGACCTTTGTAGAGGCAGGGAAGCATGAAAAGAGGGCCACTTGTCAGAGGGTGGGGTAGGAAAGACTTCTGGAAAGACTTGGCCCTCTGTTCAGTTGTTGAGGTTATCTAGATGAAAAGGGAGAGAAAGTACACTTGACCAATCCTCTCCACTAACCTGTCTACCAACTAACAATTTTACATGCTTATGGATGCCAAAACTTGAACTAACTACTTTAGAATGCTATTATGTTGTAATTATTTTTGAAAGCCTCAAATGAGACATTCTAATTATTTCCTTTTGAGGCACAGGAGACAAGTAATTTTTCCAAGTTCACAGAGCTGGTATTCCAGAATCACTGATTCTAAAACGTCATGTTATTTTATCAACACTAAGTGATAAAAAATTTCAAAAGCCAGTGGCTTTATGTTGATGCTGCAAAACAGTAAAGACAGCAAGACAAGCAATAACATGTGCTTCATGGATAAAAGGAATAATTAAGAGTTTTTGTCTACATTGTGATAAAATTTATAGTTAAAAGTAAAAAAGCCTTATCGTAATTGTTTGGCCTGCACAAAATTACTTTCTTTTTTTTAAGATTTTATTTATTTATCTTTAGAGGGAAAGGGAAGGAGAGAGGGAGAGAAATATCAGTGTATGGTTTCCTTTCATGTGTCCCCTGCTGGGAACTGGCCTGCAACCCAGACATGTGCCCTGACTGGGAATCGAACTGCGATCGTTTGGTTCTCAGGCCCGCGCTCAATCCACTGAGCTACGCCAGCCAGGGCAAAATTACTTTCCTTTAATTTGTTTTACCACTGTCCCCAAAACAAGAACTTTAACATCATGTGTTATCAATGTCTGAATGGTTCCTTGTACCTTACATTTAGGTAGACTAGTTGTTACATGTAGAAATATCCTGGAAGGGGCATTGCAAAAAGTTGCAGAAATCAGGATGTATGTGGTTCAGCCATAGTGAGTGGTGGAGCATTTAGAACACGGCAATCTCCATACAGCTAATGGCCAAGCAGCATCTTGTAAGAACAGAGGAACTGAGGACATGAAGTTGCTGACTGTGCTTTTCTGACTTGTGTCCTCTTTGTTCTATGACATGTAAGCTTGGCCTGGAAGCCTTCCAGTCCTCTAGCTGTCAGCTTACTGCTAGACATGAATAGCATCTTTTAATGCTCATGAGGATATAAAGCATTAATATGTTACACAACATGGATTATTTAAAAGAATTCTTCTAATATATGAGGTTTGTCTAGAAAAAAAGTCTAGCCATTGTTAATGTAATAAGAACAGTTTGCACGACATCAGTGTAACCTGGCAGCAAAAGAGAGGGAACTGGAATGCACATGTGTGAACAATGACAACTTCAGTGTACTAGTCAGTGAGGGTGGTAGGTGCTCTTGAGTGAGCATGTGTACTGTGTGGCTGTCATATTCAAAATGACTGAGTAAGTACAGCAATGAATCTGAATCAAATTTTGCGTTAAGCTTGAACACTGCTCCATGGAAACTATTTGGATGATTCAGAAGGCTGTGGCTATGAGCAACTGGTGATTGATTGGCAGCTTCACCAGGACAATGCACCTGCTCATGCATCACATCTCCTGCAGAGTTTTTTTTTGCAAAACATCAAATCACCCAGGTGACTCAGCCCCTCTACAGCCCATATTTGATACCCTGAGACTTCTGATTTTTCCCCAAATTAAATCACTTTTGAAGGGGAAGAGATTTCAGACTTCTGATGTGATTAACAAAAATACAATGGGACAGCTGATGGGGATTGAAAGAACTGTATGAGGTACCAAGGGGATGCTTGGGCTTCACCCTCCAGACATTTTGAGGGGGATTGAGGCATCGTTGTGCTATATACAGTGTTTCTCATATCTTGTATCTTATTCAATAAATGTCTCTATTTCTCACATTACATGTCTGGATATCTTCTGGACAGACCTTGTATAGTTCAGTATCCATGCCTAATAACGATGGTAACATCTTGAGCTTGTATCCTAGATGGCATCTGTGCCCTCAAAAATCTGTTTATATACAATGCAATATGGTGTTGTACTGTTCTCAGTATCAATGATGATGAAGTGCAACCCATTAGGGAGCCCTGTAGCAGGCAGCCACTAGACATTTCATCTGCTAAAATGAAAAGGGGTCAGGATGGGGGGAAAATAAATGCCTGTTATTTTACACACATTGGCAAGAAGGAAAAACAAGTGCTGCTTGTTTTTATAAATTGTGTTGTTAACCCTCCACGTTTATAGTACACATTTTCAATTATACCCATTATGATGTATTTAGCTACAGGGCAGTTTGCATTTTTTAAATATGTTGAGAGCAGTAATGATTTAGCTAGTGCTCATTTGTTTTCTGTTGCTTGGTTAACTATGCTGCATTACCTTTGTCCTGTTTTGCATATTGGATGAATAAGAAATTCTGGCTTTAAATATGCTAAATCAGTGATCCTTTGCCCTGGAGATTTTTAAAACATACGAATGCTTGTCCTTCACTCACCAGACATTCTGACTTAAATGGTTTGTGTTGGGGGGCTGGGAATTAAGTGTCTATAAAAGCCTCCCTTGTGATTTTTTTGTGCGGCTAGGGTTAAGATCCTTATGAGTCCAGTAGATCAGAATGAAGATGACCAGTTGTGATATTCAGAGAGAGAAAGGGCCAGACTCAAAGACTATCACTGATGTGGTTAGCTCTCCAAACTGGAGGTGTTTTAAAAGCAGCAGTGGTTGTGGTGAGGACAGGAAGTAGAGGGTATTGGAGATAATCCTAGAAATTAGAACTATTGCATAGGCATCAGGCAGTGCATGGTGCCTGCCACAGAGAGAACATGTTTATTTGCCTGGACTGCCATCCTAGGTAGTGCATGCAGATGTAACCATGAGTTATGCCATCCGAAATCCATGTTAAGGGCTTACATATAAAGAATTTTAAGTTAAGTGGTTAGTTATATATGTATTGCCTTTGCAAAATGCTTTAAATCCCATTTAATTAGGCTTTCTTAACAGCTGTCCTGTGAGTTGGCTTCGCAGAATTACCCACAGAGGACAAGCAAGAAAATTGAAGCTCTGAAAGGTTAAGTGCATTGCCCAAGGTCATAAAGCAATTCTGTAATGAGTTGGGATTAGAAGCCAGAGCCCCGGAGGTCTTGTCTGTTGCCAGAGCCATTGAATTTGGCCTCTGTTGCAAAGCAAATGATGATTATGAAAATTTAAGAATATAGAATACATTTTTTTCAGGCAACATTTCAAAATGAAGGAAGTATATGGATGTCCTGGAGCCTATTTTCAGCATTCCTAGAAAGTTTAGCGGAAAAGCTTTTCAGTTTTGTTTAATTTCATACAGGTTCAGTGTTAATGTTGAAGTACTTGGAGCTAGGCTGGGAAGGGCTTCCCCGGGAGGAGATGGCTCTTGATACTCTGCTCTCTGTATAGGACGTCGAGGTAACTAGGAAGGAAGTATATGAAAACTTCCCACTCATCGTTTCTCTAGGGCACTGTGTTTTTCACCACTTAAGCCCTTCATTTCTCCTTGAACAAAGAGAGAGCATACAGGATTGATGGCCTTTGGATAATACATACAAAGTTTATATTATCATTTCTGAGTGCTCGTAAAACTATGGAGAACCACATTATTATCCATCCATCAAGTTTCACTTCTGCTTCACTGGGAGACTTAATGATGCATGTGTGTATGTTTCACTACAACACACAGCACCTAGGTGCATCTCCTACAAGTAGCAGACACCTGATAAATATTCATCAACAATGACAACACTGTATATGGTATGTGCTTCCCTTTGAGAACTCAGGGTCACAGTATCTATTTCTTCAAATTTAAGTGGGAGATAGTTGTGCTGGTGGTGAGCCTAGATTTGTACCTTTTCTATAAAGAAAATCAATTCTGAATCTCAATAATGGTTGTGAATAAACTAGAGAGTGTTATTCTCTTGGGTATAATTACTGAGTAGAGATAATATACTTTGGAGGTATTTAACATTGAAACCCAGGCTGCCTAACATCACAGTGATTGCTGTCTGTAGAATTGACTTTGAAACAGACTACTTAATGACCATTTAGAATTTTGGCCAAGCAAAAGTTGTTTGCTCCTCATATTCATGCTCCACTTTGAGAAAACACCAGATCTCTTTAGTTACATAGTAACGTGATGTTTCTATCATAGCAATACACAAAGTAGCTCCCACTGACTATTTCGAGGTAAACCCTATACTCTCTTTCCCTTGAATTTTTTATTTAATGATTCATGAGCTAGTGTGCTTGGGGCACACAGCACTCTTCTTCAGATGCATGAACTGCTATCTCAAGCAGAGTTCTGTGGCAGGAAATAAAAAGGTCCAGTAATCAGATTGAATAGATAACATTAGGGAACAGCAGTGTAATCTTCCTTTTCCATACATTTGAAATGTAACCCCATACTGCCATGAAAAACAAAATGTGTGTATTTCTTACATTCATATTGTGTGGTGGTCTTTTTCTGAGGGTTCATATAATTTTTCATACAAACTAAGGCACTTCTGAAAGGAGTGAATGAGCTTTTAATGTCTAAGCCAGCATAGTAGATGTTAACTTTGCCTTCCCTTAGCAAACACGATGTTTGATCACTTTCCTCTCCAATGATATAAGATGGTTGGTACCAATTGTCTGGCAATTGTAGTTTAATTTACCAGAGGCATGGAATGATTTTAAGTCATTCACGGTCTCCTAGATGCTCCGGACATGGACGAGACCCAGCACTGAATAGAAGAGTGGTTTGTCATATTTTTCTTTTGATTAGAAACAACCTCAACTGTTGAAGCTTTTCTTCTACTATTTTTTCAATCTTTCTTTTTACCTTCACTCCTGAACTCGTATCCTGCTGGAGAACATTGCCAATAGCAGGCACTCTGTACCTGCTTTACATACGGTAATTCATTTACTTCTCACAGCGACCATGTGAAATAGAAACTTTCATTTGATAGCCAAGGAAGCTGAGTCTTAGCAAAACAAAAGGAATTACTTGAATACAATAAGTGCTAGGGTTGTAACACAACTCCAGAAAGTATTTTATCTGTGGTTGTTGTTATGATGTGATCTTAAATAACATTGATGCCACCTTTTTACTTTAAGATCAGTGAAGTGAATACTCAGCAGATTTCCATTTTTTTCTGTTTAATGGTAACCTGTAAGTGTAAGTGGGGAGGAGGGACGGAGCACCAGTTGAGAACCAAGCCTAATGAGGCAAATAAGCCTTAAAGATTATTGGTGCCATGAAGCCAAATGAATTATTGAGATTTATTAGACCTATTAGTAGTGGAGATATTTGAGAAACAAAGGAAAGATAGAGAGGTCATATTTTAAAAAATCTACCATCAGAGTTCCGAAGATTGGTGTTGAAATAGCTGCCAGGCATTGCTGATAAACGTTCATCCTGCTTCTGCTTTGCACACCCACTTCCTGCAGGATCCCTCCCTGAGGTCATAGCCAGCTCTGTCTCTCCTGTCGGCCATGCTGATGCTCACATGCTCTACCACGCTCTCCTTCTCTGCTCCTCCTCTCACATTCCAGATCAGTTAGAAACATAGGGGATCAATTCTTTACTGCAAATCATTGTTGAATAACCTGGCAGCAGCGCTCGACACTCATGATTCCTCAATTCTGGGTGCTTTGCCCCAGGTCACTTGGCCGTGAATCGCCCAGAAATCCTCCTTACACACTGACGTTCTCCACCTTTCCTACCTTCTTTTTGCAAAGATGGGTATAGACGTCCACAGTGAGTCTACGTGTATCTCTGCATGTTTGGAGCCCTGGTAAATATAGTTTTTGATCTTTAAATTGGCATCTTTTCTGAATGTCACTTCTTTTGACTATAGTAACTTAATTATGCCTGATGACTTAGTAATGATAAAATATGCATAAATTAAAATTGAATTTAGATTAGTTGTCTATGAGCCATAATCATGCTTGAGCAGTAGTTTATATTTGCAAACAGGCACTTTAATTTATCGCAATTTTTCATAGGCCTAATGAGGTTGGAAGCATCAGTTACTAAGCCCCTCAAACTGCGTTTTTATTGACACTAAAGCCTTCTGCCAACAGGGTGCTTTTGAAGAATTTATTAGAAAGGAAAAGGTTTCCTTTGGGAATAACAGAGGACCTGCTACGTGGACTCCTCCCTCTACTGCCCTCTCTTTATCTTTATCTTACTATGAAGTCTCTTTTATGAAAAAAAAATCATGGTTTTTGATGTCTGTTTAGGTGTAGTTTTAATTCCAGTTAGGTGACTTTGGACAATTATTTCTCTCTTCCTATTTTCTTATTTATAAAATTGGCAGAGTAATAATAATAACCTCATAAAACATTATAATAATGAAACAAGATATCATATGCTAAATGCCCAGAAGTGGATCTGATGTAGGTTAAGGTTGTGATACTTGGAAACTTCCACTCTATCTCACATATATGTGTGATACAAATGCATTCTACCTGCAAAGCCACTTCAACCTTTCACCTTCACAACCTTCTCAACCTTCACCTTCACATCTATAGGGTATGAAAATCAATGCAACTAGTTTTCCCAAAGTTTGAAATAGTTGACCTGGAATTACACCATGAAGCAGAAAACCTGTGTGTGAGTGTATACTGTGTGTGTGTTTGTGTGTATGGTGTGCGTGGGGGGGATGCCGTGTGAAGGAGGAAGTACTGGTCATGTTCTCTCTCAATGGGAAGTAAAGGTGGCCTCTTCATTTGTTTGTCTCCTTTGGTAACACTTGGACAGAACACACCCACACCCACCCACCCACACTACCCCTGTGTACATCCTAAAGGTAAACAGTGATTTTTGGAGCAAGTACAATATAATTGGAATTGACTGAGAGTGGGGCCAGATGTTTTCCTAAAGGTGTAATTATTTATAAGTGCCCCTGCCCAAATGAAAACAGTATTAATATTATTATGCAGAACCATTTAAATTAACACTTTATTTTTTTCCTTTTAATGCCCTTTCTCTATACTTCTTACAGGGCCTTAACTGCATTCCAAAAAGAACCAATTTTAGCATTCTTCTCTGTCAAGTACTAGTAGCGTATGTCATTTGACTATATAAGCATTCGCTATCAGGAAAAAGGTGGCTCATTCAAATAGGGCCACCAGATAAAATTAAGTGAATAATTTGCAAAGCAGTGGACTTGATGAATGCAAACTTACAGTACCTGGACTAGTGCTAGCCTGGAGCCTGATAGCTGATAGAGCAGTTAGCGGAACTCGGAGGAAGTAGCAGTAGGAGGGTTCCACTCCACAGGAACTGTGGCTTCTGATAGGGAGGGGAGCCAACCTGTGGTGATCTAGAGGAAGAAATCTGGTGGAGTAACTGCCTGCTTTCTCTCTCTCCTCTCGCCATCATTTTTCTTCCACTGTGTGTCTCATTCCCCATTGGCTAAACCTAACCAGAAGCCAATGGATAAGCAGACTAATGATACATTCCTTCTATGAGCAGTCTCCTTGTTACAGAGCAGGTTAGATAAGGGAAACCAAAAAATGGACAGATGGGAAAGATTCCATACATGTCCTTAACATACAATTTGAGATCATGAAATGTGTTGGTCTTACCTTTTTTCCCTTACCTCATTAAAACAATAGAAAATAATTTTAAAAGCCCCAATTCCTTGTCTAAAACAAAAGGAGGGGACCATCAGTGGGTAAGAGATCTAAATTCATGTATGGAAGACTTCATGGACAAAGACTGAAGAACAGAGAAGCTGATAATATCACAGGAAGCCATGATCTAACTTAACAGGAATATGGTTGGCAAAAGAACAGGAAGCCATCTATCTACTCAGAAGACTTCTTAGAACATCGGTGGTACCCTGTCTGGTGTAGCTCAGTTGATTGAGTGCGGGCTGCAAACCAAAAGGTTGCCAGTTCAATTTCCAGTCAGGGCACATGCCTGGATTGCAGGCCAGGTCCCCAGTATGGGGCGTGGGAGAGGCAACCACACATTCATAATTCTCTTCTCTTCCTCTCTCTCTGAATATGAATAACTAAAATTAAAAAGTAATAAATAAATAAATAAATAAAGAACACCAGTGGCTAGTGTGATGGAAGATAGGAGAATAGAGCTAAAAAATGGGTTACATAAAGCCTTTAAGTAACCAGTAGATATGTAGAAATAGCAATATAATTATAAAAAATTGAAAGATGTTGCAAAGTAAATTCTCATCAGTTATATCACAGAAGGTCAATAGATAATGTCTAAAGTTAATAAATCAAAAAGTAATGCCATAAGCATGTTCTTTATAGATTTGTAAGTAACCAGAAAAGAACTAAATGTAGAAACAGTTCACCATGTTTGGGAGGAACACAAGGAACGGGTTGTAGGTCAGTTGCTTCCCACTATGTCTTTTTGTAAGAATGATTTTTTAAAAAACCATGTGAATAAATAATTTCATAAAGCCTCCTTTTAGTTCCCTTTCCTTTTACTCCACTTAGTTTATTGGATTTCTAAAACTTTTCTTCTTAACACGGTTAGGTCCATTATCTGTCCCAAACCTACAGATTAATTCCATCTTCTCCTATACTCACCACCTCTCCATTTTTTATAAGCGCCCTCTTGTGCACACACACACGCCATATACACACATCAGCCTTCTGAATGCACTTCTATGTCTTTCTCTGTGAATCCCATGCCCCATACACCTCAGTGCCTTTTCTCAGACTGTTTCTTTGGCTTGAAATGGCTTCAGCATTTTGTAATTCAGCCTCCAAGTCCCAGAATAAATTCTGCCACCCTGCTGAGCTGTCCTTGCTTTCCAGAGACATGAATGTTTATGCTCTATTCTGAATTTTCCTAATGCTACACCCCAGTGTAGCATTCCTGCTCTACAATTACTCAGAACTACTTGTGTATCTGTTGGTTCAGTCTCTTTCTGTTTAATTGCAAATGATGAATTGGTTTCTTCACAGCTAATGTAATATGTTACACATAGTAATTGAAACAGTTGATAACCACTGTAACTATAATTGATTTTTTTGTTGCTGTTGTTGATTCAGAAGGCATCTAAAGTTATAAAATGAATGCTTCAACACATGAAAGTGAACATCAGCTGCCCTTTTATCCAGATGCCTATTAATACTTCTGCTTCTTAGCAAAACCATGAAATAGACAATATTCTGTCACCATTTTAGTGCCTCCTTCCTAAATTTCAATTACATGCATATTGTCTCAGGTTATAGGGAATAGGAAATCTAATAAACTAATATCCATAAGTATGTTATTAATGTAGTACTTCTTATGAGCATTTGCACTGTACATAGTAGCCTAAAGAGGGAAGTGCCTTACCTGAGAGGGTGACTCACTCCTAGTAAAGTGCTAGGGCCCTGAGCTATTGTTCTGAAAGGAAAGAGGGTTTCTATGGCCTCTCAGATTATACCATCTAACTCTTATGCCTAAGGCAATATGGGTTAAGATTATTTCAAACATATTAAGACAGTGGAAAATAACCTTAGCATATTAGAACACATATATTTGAAAGTACAATTTTAAGTGTAAAGTGTCTATCTTTAAAAGTAAGATTGAGCATTAACCCCTGGTTTGTGCTTGCTATTCTCATTTCCCAGGCAGCCTTTCCACATGTTCTCACTCTACCTCTTGGTTTCTTTTTTCAGTTGCTATCTAACTCTGGGTTTTTCTCTGCAACCACATAAAAGGGCACTATAATTTTATATGTTCTTTACTTCAGGAAATGCCACAATCAAACAGTCTCGATACAGGATTATCAATCAGGAAGCAGCCAATGGAGGTCAAGAATGCCCAGATACTTTATTTGAAGAGCGAGAGTGTGAAGATGTCCCATTGTGCCCCGTATATCGGTAATTGGTTACCTTTTTTTAATAGTCATTAAACTGCAGGGCAAACTGTGACTTATTTTCTTTCATATAATATATGGTTGTTTAGTGAGAGATAAGATGAGGTAATGTTGTTTATCTTCAGATTCGCTATGTTTTCCCTTCCTGTCTGGAATATATTGTGATTGTAAGTAAGGAATATGAAAGTCTAATTTGTAGGAAAAAAGAAACGTATTTTGATTGTAAGTGAGCTCTGGAGTTCTGCCATTCAGGAAATCAGATTTTAGGATCATGACTTAGAGAGTCAGGATGAGGGCTCTTCACCTGAAACACACACAGACACACACACACAGACACACACACGACCAAGCACTGAAAGGTAACCTACCTCATCCTATTATTCTCATCCTACAGCTGTTTATCAAGAACTACAAACTGAATTTGTACTTACTTACTAAGTATTTTAATTCAAAAATTTCAAAAATGCTTTTGGTTCTTAATTTTAACTATGTACACATTTTAATAAAACATCCAGTTAGAAAAAAAAGGTTTAACCTATGGATTTTTTTTTTAAAGAAAATGAGTAACTTTTAAACTATAAATGTTGCCTATATATTTTTCTTGGCCAGTTAGTCATTATTTATAAAAAACAACACCTGAGGTTTCGGTGTCTAGTCATAAATTTCCACTCTTTCAACCTTTGGGTTTAAACATTGCTTTAAAGGACACCTGGATTAAATTCACTGTTGGGTTTTACTAATATGTAAAGAACACATCACAGGTGCTCTTTACATTCACTCTGGTCCTACAGAAAACAGAGTTATCAGCACACTTAAAAATGCTTTTAGCAAAAATGCTTAGTGTCTCCATGGATTATTCGAGAAGCTATATCTTAAAGCCTTGAAATTCAATGGCTAATTTATTCATAAAAATACTAGTTACTTTTTCTTCTTTTAAGAAGACTCCTTACATTAGATAAAGTTTAGGGTGTCGTTGAAGAAATGTAAATTACTCCCCATTTTATCATCCCTTTACTCCCATTGTTTCTCTGTGATGACCGGTGTGGAGAGAATGCAGGTGACGCGCTGGGAACATGCCCAGACTGCTAGTTTTCTCTCAGCAACCACAAGGGTGTTGTGAAAACACTGTCCATATCTATCCTTCTGTGCCTTGTATATAAATATTGAAACTTCTGAGCCCAGCTGAAGATCTCTTGGAGATAGTAGCCAATTGAAAAATTAGCTAAATCATGTATTATCACATATTTTTATGAAGCTAGGGCTATTATAATCAGAGAAAATCCTAGGAACCACTAGTGGGCTTTTCCTCTTCATCATCAGCTCCCCTGACTCTCTTGTTGCACTTCATTTGGGCACCAGCGTCTGAGCTGGTTCGGGCATTGGCCTCCCACCACTTTCCCCAGAAATCTGTTACTCTGTGTATGGATTGAGTCATTGTGTCCTTTCTCCTGATGTATGTAGTTTAATATAGCTCCAACTTATCAGCCTGATTCTCTGGTCCTTAGTAAAACATCCTTGAATTTTGAGGAATATGGTTCCAATTTAGTTTTTCCTTTCTCCCTCATTGGTATGTTAGGGAAGCAAATTAATGTAGACCTCTATCATTTTCTTGTGATTCTTCTTTTTGACTCCATTGAGGTGACATGTTCACACACATTCACCAGATTAAAACAGAATCAAAATGTTCACAGACATATTTCTGCAAGTTTGCGCATTTTCTAACATGGTAGGTTAGTAAGTGAAAGGGAAGACAGCATGGGCACGCATCCTTAATGAAATGGGCATCCGGGCCTTTTGCTGAGCACCCAGGGATCCAGGACTGCAAACTGGCCTGCTCAGACACGCCACTTAACCTGAGCTCAGATTTATCTCTCCTGCGACTCTAACAGGAGAGTCCTGAAAATCCCTTCCTTCTATTTCAGTCTACGCAGAGCACCAGACTAGACTGGATTCCTTGGTCTCATTTGGTTTAGAAAACCCATGTAAATTTAAGAGATCTGAATGAATGACATATTTTAGTTGACAAGGCAGACTAAAACCTCTTACCATTTAAGTTTCTGTGTTTTGGAATTATACTAAATGAGTCTACGCATATACATAGTAAATTTACAACTACTTAAAATCAGTAGGTGATTTTTTAAAAAGTGACAGCTTTTTCTTGTTAGCTGTTTCCTGATTTCTCTGCAAATCTTCCCAACAAGGAGGCCTTTGAATGAGGTCAATGGTACTTGTTTTGCTTTTATATTTTAATGTACTGTGCTGGATTTTGCAGGATGGTCTGTATCCCTCCCTTAAGACCACCTCTGCCTCACTTACCTCCATTGTCCCGGAGACTCACTTAATCTAGGGGAATGAGCGGAGGTTGTGAGTGCTGACACTAGTGGCTGCCTGTGCTGTGCACTATGTCAAGCTATGTTCACATAACTATGAGGGTTCTTTAAAGTGACTTTTTTTCTGAGCAAAATAAGTCTGCTCTATGACTGTCTTAACCATTTTAAAGTGTACAATACAGTAGTGTTAATTATATGCACATTGTTGTACAACAAATCTCTAGAACTTTTTTTATCTTGCAAAACTAGAGAACGATATTTTATTTCATGCTTCTGTTTTATTCTTTGAAGGGGCCTCTTTTATTGGAGGTATTGCTTTATGTGAAAAAGTATAAAATATACTAAGCAAAGGAGCAGAATCTGCGGTTTCACTTAAGGTTTGGGTTTTGTGGAATGTTCTGAAGAGACAGGCAGGTTTAAGGACACAAGTCAATAGTCTGTCATGTGGGTCATAAAAATAGAGAGTTTTGTTGACCTGAAAAGGGAAAAACCAGGGAAGGACAGAAGATGTCCTTAGAGACTATTTCCCTAGAAGAATAGAAATATGGGTACTTCACAGAGGCAGATCAATTCTTCTTCCTTGGAGTGAACTATCACACAAATAGGTACCCATGTCTCCCTCACCCGCCTTTTCCTCCACAACCTATTGAGTTGTTTTGAGGTACTTTGAAATCCTAAGAAACACATTTTTAAAAAATTGAAGTGGAAGATCAAGTATGAAGGTTTTTCACCTGAAACTTTCAGATATTCAAAACTTAATTCTCTAATGCCTTAATGGAATATAAGAATTGTCATCTTTTTTCCCTAACAATTTTAAGTTCATAAAGAACTAAGCCCTCTAGATTTGATCTGTGCTTCTAATGCTTTTTATTGCCACTTTGCTATATGAACTAAGGTTTATGTGCAAAATGTCCACATTTAAAAAAATGGAATTATGACATTAACCATGAATCTAGGGCAGAGTGGATTATTATCTCAAGTGCGTGCCAGGCCTACTTGTTATGACACCAATTTCAAATCCATTTTTATTGAATTACTATCTCTATGCTTTTGGATTTAAGACTTCTCCATGACAAGCATTTCTTTTGTATGTTTGTCAGGTGAAATTTCTAGCTCATTCTTTGTCGTCACAGGTGGAAGCCACAGAAATGGAGCCCCTGCGTCCTAGTGCCAGAGTCCGTCAGGCAGGGAATCCTGAGCACCACTGAAGCCTGTGGAAAGGGGGTGCAAACAAGAGGTAAGAGGATTTTAAAAAGTTTTACTCTTTAACATGTAAGCTTAAAATTATGTTACTCTTATAAACTGTTGATTATATTTATATTGTAATACGTTGTGATATTATTAGATTGGCTTATTTTCAGTGTTTGAATTTAAGTTTGGCATCAGTTACTTCTGATATCAGACCCTCTTTTAACCATAATCCGCTAATGCATCTAGGGATTGATGCAATGTAAGTGAACATCTGTGCTTAGTCGTCAGCATACCCAGTGCTGCTTCCAAATGCATGTTGGATATTAGCCAAGGAATGAAGGATTTGTCAAGATCAGACTCAATAGTGTACATTGCACTAATTAGTTACTAATTAAATATATGTTGAATGAATGAAAGGATAACAGAATTAATTGGTTGACTAATCTTAATAATCATGACTTAAACCTTAGTGTTATATAAATATGTATTTATATATATATTTGCCATACATTCTATATATAATACATGCAGAAAGGAACTAGGTTTCTGGATCTGTGTAGTAGTGTCTTTTATCATAAATGTCTAGAAGGTATGATCTCTGGAAATCTCTGAAAACCACTCAGAGACTCATATGACTCTCACTTTTGTGTTTCATTTATAATCCAGGTGCTAGTAATATGAGGTTTGATAAGAAATGCTTTAGTCAGAAAATCTTACCACTTTGTCACTCAAGGGATGTGTGTAGTGAAAGCAGACCTTATGGGACCAGCTGCATTATGCTGGTTTTCTAGTTCTTTCAAATGTCATCCGTAGAATTAAGTTTATCTCCCTGTTTCATAGTTAGTCAGGATCAATCATCCCAGACAGCACAGTAAATATCTTGTTTGTTGATTTGGAGGCATGAAGAGCCCAGCATGGCCAGGTAGCAGTCTTAAATTCCAGTTCAATGTCATCATTGATGTGTTTTCTAGAGGAAGCATTCCTCTCTTTGGAATCAAGACCTATAGGCCATCAGAGCATAAGTTCAAAAGGACCAAAAGCAAAAATTCTGCCAGTGGGTCCCTAGGGGTAAGAGTGAGTTGTGTGTTTGTTAAAATGTACCACTGAGTCAGCTCGTCCAACTCCCAGTCACTCTACATCCACAATGTCCTGTCCTCAACAGCCCTGTTCAGCTCCTATGGACACATGCTTATTTATGGCTTCTTTTATGAAGTCAGTTCATCTTATAATTGATCTTCCTTTCTTCCTGCTGCATCCTATTTTTCCCAGTATTATTGTCTTTACCAAAGAAACCTGCATTCTCATGATATTCTCCGAGTATGGCAGCTTCGGTTTTGTCATTTTTGCCTCCAGCCCTGGTTCAGGCTTAGTTTGCTCTAGGACCCACTTGTTTATCTATGTGGTGGTCCAGGGTATCTGTAGAGCTCTCTTACAATACCATATTTCAAATTCATCTTTTTTTTCCTTTTAGCCTTCTTCACTGTACAACTTTTGCATCCATACAAAATAATTTTGGATTATGAGGGTGAGGAGGATTTTAGAC
>PVKM010031632.1:0-16739 GCA_004027735.1 Carollia perspicillata | reverse complement strand
GAATGAGATATGATCAGCAGAAAAAAGATTTCCAGCCAAAAACAAAAGAATTTGAGATTCTAATCAGTCTTTCTGGGCAAACTTAGTTGGGTAAAATATGATTTTCCTTAGGCATTTTTCCTGAAATGTGAAAAATAACTCTGTGGTCACAGTTACTACCTTTTTAAGATAAGTTCCCAGGGCTCTGGAGACTTGGATTTGGAACCACTGGTCTAACTTACTCAACACAGCTCACTTGGCTTTGCTCTTGGCCTGGAGGGGGAACCACTCTTGGTCCACCCTTAGCTTTGGACCACGCCAATCTACATATTAAATGAGATACTGTATTTCTTCAATTCAGAGATGCCCCAACAATGCTTTTAAATGGAAGTATTATACATATACAGCAAAATTCACACCGTTTGATGTACAATTCTATGAGTTTTGACAAACACATGCATTCATATAGCCACCACTACACTCAAGATATAGAATTACTTCTGTTACCCCAAAGCTGGTCTGCGCCACTGCGTAGCCATTCTTTCTCTCAACGTCTCGCCCTGTCCCTAAAGGTCTCCTTTTACAGAATGCCACATAAATAGACTCATGCAGCTTGTAGCCTTTGTGCCTGACTTCTTTCACGTAGTAAAATGCATCTGAGACTTATCCGTGTTGTGGTGTATCCAGTTTCCCGTTTTTTGTTGCTGAGTAGTAATCCATTGCATGGATACACTGCAGTCTGTTTATTCACTCACCAGCTGATGGACATATGGGTTGTTCCACGTTTGGTGGGTTTTATAAAAAATATATTTTATTGATTACGCTATTACGATTGCCTCATATTTCTCCCTCTTCATTCCCCTCCACCTTACGCCCCTCCTCCCACCCGAATTCAACCACCTTAGTTCATGTGCATGGGTCGTACATATAAGTTCTTTGGCTTCTCCATTTCCTACACTATTCGTAACCTCCCCCTGTCTGCTTTGCACCTACCATTTATGCCTCTTATTTCCTGTACCTTTTCCCTCATTCTCCCTCTCCCCCTCCCTGCTGATAATCCTTCATGTGCTCTTCTTTTCTGTGATTCTGGTCCTGTTCTCGTTATTTGCTTAGTTTATTTTTGGTTCAGTTTTTGATAGTTGTGAGTTTGTTGTCATTTTACTGTTCATAGTTTTGATCATCTTTTTTTTTCTTAGATAAATGCCTTTAACAGTTCATGTAATAAGGGCTTGGTGATGATGAACTCCTTTAATTTGACCTTATCTGGGAAGCACTTTATCTGCCCTTCCATTCTAAATGATAGCTTTGCTGGATAGAATAATCTTGAATGTAGATCCTTGCTCTTCATGACTTGGAATACTTCTTTCTAGCTCCTTCTTGCCTACAACATTTCTTTTGAGAAATCGGCTGCTGGTCTTATGGGCACTCCTTTGTAGGTAACTGTCTCCTTTTCTCTTGCGGCTTTTAAGATTCTCTCCTTATCTTTCATCTTGGATTATGTAATTATCATGTGCCTTGGTGTGTTCCTCCTTGGATCCAACTTCTTTGGGATTCTCTGAGCTTCCTGGACTTCCTGGAAGTCTATTTCCTTTGCCAGATTAGGGAATTTCTCCTTCATTATTTTTTCAAATAAGTCTTCAATTTCTTACTCTTCCTCTTCTCCTTCTGGCACTCCTATGATTCGGATGTTGGAATGTTTGAAGTTTTCCTGGAGGTTCCTCAGCCTCTCCTCATTTTTTTTGAATTCTTATTTCTTCATTCTAGTCTGGTTGAATGTTTATTTCTTTCTTCTGATCCAAACCATTGATGTGAGTCCTGGTTTCCTTCCCTCCACTGTTGGTTCCCTGTATGTTTTCCTTTATTTTCCTTTTCATAGTCTTCACTCTTTCCTCTATTTTGTGACCATACTCAACCATTTCTGTGAACGTCCTGATTAGCATTGTTTTGAATTCTGCACCTGGTAGGTTGCCTACCTTTTTATCGCTTAGTTGTATTTTTTCTGGGGCTTTGTTCTTTCATTAGGCCCTTTCTTTGTCAGGGGAGGGGGGGTCTAGGCACACCTATTATATAGTAAGGGGCAGAACCTTATATATTCACCAGAGTGAGGCAACCCACATTGCTTGCTGCATGGTGGCCCTGTTGTTGGGTGTGGGGGTCTCCGCCCACAGACCCCACCCAGCCATCACAGATGAAAATAATGCTACCAAGACATGATCTGCTTGGGGAGGAAAGGTGCCAATCTCTCAAGGGAGAAAGGCCAGGAGTCCTTACCTCAATGGTATTTATTAGGTTTGAAACACACAAGGATACAGGTAAGGCTCATCAATCAATGTCAAGCAGTAAGGGTTAAACAATAGATAACAAAGAACTCTGAGGGCTTGTTTTGAGTCAGGGTCAGATAGCTAAAGAGCCATAAAACTTTGAGGAACAAACTCATTTCTCTCTGGGACCCTTATCATTTGATTAAGAGCATTCTAAACAAAGCAGACCTCACAGGATTTTACATATTCTTTGTTAGGCCTGATTGCCCTAGGGAACCCACCCTTCCCAGCATAGGGCAGCACCCACCATGAGCATTGTCTCAGGCTTAAGTCAGGCAGGGGAAATAAGGCAGCCAAGAGATTAGGAGACATTTTGCAAACAGGATGAAGACTCAGGCTAAGTCAGAATAGCC
This sequence comes from Carollia perspicillata, assembly GCA_004027735.1. Taxonomy (NCBI): domain Eukaryota; kingdom Metazoa; phylum Chordata; class Mammalia; order Chiroptera; family Phyllostomidae; genus Carollia; species Carollia perspicillata. The sequence goes on along the minus strand of PVKM010031632.1, from coordinate 14,086 downwards.
AGGGAGCAAGGGTCCATCACCCCTCTTTGCTGCAGCCCCCTGAGTCCTTCCTTGAGGGCCTCCCAAGTGATCATGTCTGGCTTAGGTTGCCCCCTTTCTGAGGGGTCTTACCCATCATTGACTAACTGACCAAGCGTTGGGGGCCAGAGATGGATGAAGCAGAAGCAGCGCTCCTGCAAGGGAGATAAGCTTTGTCTGCTTAATGGCTCACAGTCCGAAGGTCACTCACTCAGCTTTAGCCACAGGGGGTGGTTACAACTTCTGAAACCAGGCAGAGTGGTTCCCAACAGTTAGGGAGGGGTCTGAGAGGGAACAATGCCACCTGCTGGGCTCTCCGCCAGCTTTCAATCACTTTCTCCTCTACCCACAAGCAAACTGGGCCCTTCTGGTGCTGATTCCCAGGTGGATGGATTCGTGTACATTCTAGGACCCTGCGGATCTTTCCAAAGACCTCTCCTGTGAGGCTAGGAGTTTCTCCCACTGCCACAACCCCCACAGGTTTTTTCAGTCAGAAGTTTAGAGGCTTTATTTTTCCATGCTGAAACCCTGGGTTATGCAGTCTGTCTCTCTCCCCAGTTGTTCCTCCCAGTTTATTTGCACATTAATGTGGGACTGTCCGCTCTGCCAGTTGCCATCTCACTCAGTCCTCGGGCCGCCACCTTGGTAACTCTTTCTTACCCTGGCTGCCCATTTCTACCCCTTCTACCCCTTCTACCCATCTGGATGAATGTTTCTTCTTTAACTCCTTGGTTGTTAGACTCCCATACAGTTAGATTTTCTGGAAGTTCTGGTTGTTTTTTGTTTTTAAATTTGTTGTTGTCCTTCTTTTGGTTGTGCTAGGAGGCATAGTGTATCTACCTATGCCTCCATCTTGGCCAGAAGTCCACACATTTGGTGAATTTTAATAAAAGCACTGTAAGTATTTGAGTACAGGCTTCTATGTGAAAATAAGTTTCCATTCCTCTTGGATAAATACCTAGAAGTTGGATTGCTGGGTTATATGACAAATGCTTATTTAATTTTATAAGCTGACATAGTTTTCCAAAGTGGCTGTGCCATTTTGCTTTATAGTCAGTAACATATGAAGTGGTAGTTGCTCCCCATCCTCAGCAGGACTGTCCCTCAGCAGGGATATTATCCCTTTCTTTTTAATTTAGCTATTCTAAGAGGGGTGCAGTGGTTTACATTTTAATTTCTCTGATAACTAATCATGCTGAGCATATTTACATATGCTTATTTGCCATCCACATATGTCTTTGGTGAGCTGCCTATTTTAATCTTCTGCCCATTAAAAAATTGCATCGTTTGTTTTCTTACTGACTTTTGACAGCCCTTTATATGTTCTGCATACAGTAAGTCCTTTGTCAGATAACGTTTTTTGCAATAATGTCCTCCTAGGCTGTGGCTTGTCTTTTCATTTTCTTAGCAGTGATTTTTACAGAACGAAACCTTTTAAAAAGCTTTTTGATGAAGTCTGATTGATTCGTTGTGTTTTTATGGATTGTGCTTTTGGTGTTATACAGATAAGAAATGTTTGTCTAACCCATTGTCATGGAGATTTTTCTCCTATGTTTTCTTCTGGGAGTTTTACGATTTCAGGTTTTACACTTAGGTCTATGTGCACTTCTTTGTTTCACTCACTGACACTACGTGGTCTTGATTACTGTAGTTCCACGGTCAGTATTGACATAAGACGGCGTTAACCCTCCAACTTCATTTTTTTTCAGAGTTGTTTTGACCATTCTAGGTCCTTTGCCTTTTCCTATAAATTTTAGAGGCAACTTGTTGATGTCTACAAAAAAGTCAACTAGGATTTTTATTGAGATTACATAGAATTAATCGATCAATTTGGGGAAAATTGGTATCTTAACAATGTCTAGATCTCCAATCTTATTTAGGTTTTTTTCATTTCTTTTATTAGTGGTTTTTAGTTTTCAGTGTACAAGTCTTGCATGTATGTATAAAATTTATACCTAAATATTTCATGGTTTTTGTTGCTTTGGTGCTTTAAGTGATACTGCTTTTTAAGTATTCATTGCTAGGGTATAGAAAGACAACTGGTTTCTGTATGTTAACTGTGTGTCCTCCAACCCTGGTAACCTTAATAACTCTGTAGTAAAAGTTAAAGCTGGCACTCTGTTCCAGACCTCTGATAACTCCCTGCTGGCCCCCAGCCTCCAGACGACCACCTGTTAACTAGTTGACTCTCTGTCTCAGACTCAGTTATTCTCTTACTATCTCTTTGTACGGGCCCCGGGCAATTTTCCCCCTCTGCTTCTGTCTTGGCTTCCACATTCCTGCTTGTACCATGTAACCCCACCTCTTCCTGCCTTGCTACAAGAGTATTTAACCACCCAACTGACCCCTCCTCAGTGCCCAGAATTTGGAAGCTGTCTCCTCTGGGTCTGCATGCATTAATAAAGCCCTCATTCCGTTGACCCCACGTCGTGTCAGAGTCCGTTTTTCCACAACAACTCTAGTACTATTCTTCAAGATTCCTTGGGATTTTCGATGTAGACATTCATGCCTTCTGCAAATCAAGAGGTTTTATATTTTCATTTGCAGTGTATGCAAGTTGTTTATTTTTCTTGCTCAATTACATTGGCTAAGATATCTAGTGCAATGTTTAATTGACCTTTAGATGACAGATACTTTGATTTGAGGAAAGGCTTTGTTATTCCCACAAGATGATGATGGAATTACTACATTCTTTCAAGAAACCTTGATTCTAAGAAAATAGTGGTTGATATTCAGCTCATTCACAACACCTATGGGTCAACAGCTGTGTCTAAGACCTAGTACTCTGCAGTTTACATATATTATTTCATTTGATCCCTAAAACAGCCTTATAAGATAGATAGTATTAACCCCATTTTCGAATGAAGAAACTAAGACTCAAATACTTTGAGACACTTGCCTAAGGCAACACTGTTTATCCTTTTGAGATGGTACTTCATCTCTCCAGGTCCATGTTCATCCCATGACACTGTTCTTGCTTATGTTCCAAATGGTTTTTAGCAGATCTCAACCTTGTCTACAGATAAGAGGCCTTTCGGGAGCTGTTAAAGGTCATGGTTATCTGGGTCCCGCAACCAACTAAATCTAAATCTCTTAGCCAGGAGTCCGGGCCTAGATATTTGTTTAAAAGCTCCCAGTTGATGCTGCTTTACAGTTGGGGCTGAGAACACTGGACCTGCCACTCCTAATAAGAGCAGTCCTCTGGCCTGTATAAGCACAGTGCAGGAGGTGGCTGGTCCTTGGAGTTGGAAGCAGTGAGTAATGAATGCTTAGCAGGCGGCAACTGCTATGTCTGCTCTGGGCCTGGGAGACTCAGTGCTATAAAAGGCATCGCTTTCTCCTTCATTTATTAAATGCTAGTAAATCCAAGGAGTATGTCATGGTATTTTAGCATCAACTTATCACACATGTTTGTGCTGGCTTACAGTTGAAATCTTGATGGAAAACAGGTGGGAACCTCTCGCAGCCGCTGTTAAGGACTTAATGGGTTACAACAAGATGCTAATAAAAAAGTTTGCTGAGAGAAATGTTACTGTTTCAGAGGATGGTGAGTGGGGGCCACTCTCATTTCTCAGAGGGATTTGGCCTGCTGGGGCATCTTTTAAAACACAAAGCCAAGTTCTTTGCATCATTGTGGGAGGCAAGAGCATCCCTAAAATATGCTGCCTGGAGCAGCCTCGTCCCCGAGAAATGAAACCTTGTCTCCAACACGGGGCAGCCTGAGTCTGAGTTCTCGGCGGGACCAAAGGACCTCATTCTTCCGCCAGTGATTCCTAGAGCTTGAGGATGATTTAGCAGCTTTCCCACTCCAGATATGCTCTCCAATCCGGGTAACTTACTGTGTTTGAAATGTCCCTGTAACGTGGGCCATATTGCTTTTGGATAGTGCATATTGCATGTTGTCATTATCTTACTTTTTCTTATGATAAGAATAAAAGCACATCAGGGAAAATTTAGAACATGCAGAACAGTAGCCAACATAAGGTTGGCCTAGAGCCACACTAGAACTTTCAGCTACATCACCTCATTTAATCTGCAAGGACCCTCAGAGAGGAGAAGCACGATTCCTAGGTTCCGATGAGACTGCGGAGGCTCGTGGACGCACTGGGATTTGCTCAGTGCTGCCCCGGGGAGGCAGGTGGCCTGGCGCCGGAGCGATCCCCATCCCACAGCCCTCACAGCCCTAGGACGTTTCGGAATGTTTTTTTCCATCTTTTTGTTTTTAAAGCAAGCATTTAGATTTTCAATATGTTTGGGTTCCATATTTTTAAAGAATGAAAAATCCAGTTGGGCTTCCAGCATTTTGTGTGTGTGTGACTGAATCCTAGAGACCGTTTTTCAGGTGGTTGTAGCCTTTGACCCCTCATTTGGCAGATGGCACACTATTCAGACTCCAGGCTTTGAGGGGGTCCCTCCCAGATAACGGGTGTGTTTTGGCACAAATGCGGCATTCGATGAGACTCGGTTCGAAGAGCACATCACCCTGCAGAAAGCACCGGGGTGCCGTGGGAGCCGGGGCCAGAGGCAGGGCCAAAGGGAAGTGAAGAACTGGGGTTCCCCACCACTCAGCCTGAGTGCCGCTCAAGTCCGGTTTTGTTTTGAGTTGGTTTGTTTGTTTTTAAGCAACCTGCATCCTAGTTGCCCATAACAAGGGAAGTTTTTAAAAAATAAGGGCTTTTTAAAAAAGACCTAGGATGACATGGGAAATAGAAAGAATGACCTTCCACAGTTATATGTGAACCCAGAAAGAGGAAGCCAGGGGTCTGCTCTGGCTTCTTGGAGGCTGTGTCTCGCAGAGCCCTCGTCCTTGCTCAGCAAGCCAGCAGAGGCGAAGGCTCTGGGGAGCAGAACACACACGCAAGACAGACAGAAGCGGCCCGGAGAGACCAGGGCGGGCTGTGGGGGAGAGAGGCGGGCCTGGATTTCTGGCCGAAAGGGCGAGAGCAGGGACCACATTTGTCTTAGAACCCTGTGGAGTGAGGAACATTTCCAATCCAAGGTGGTAGAAAATCTTGGTGATTGGCAAACCTCTTTTATAACCTCTGCTTCAGGTTAAAGGGACAAAACCCATGTCTACATTTTTCTGGCTAATGTCTTGCCTTGACTGTCTTTTGTCAGGACACATTCATTGACCCACAGTGGCGTCTGTGGGTGGGCGGACGGGTGGGGGCCACAAACACGGACGTTCGCACGGTAAACACGTCTCTCTGCAAACCGGATCCCTCTGCTTTCTTTCAGTTCAAGGGCTTTGTTAATTAACTACCACGGCTTCCGGTCCGAACCCTCCACCAGACATCCTGGGTTTTCTCTCTTTCATATGTCGACCCTGTGCTTTTTGGCTGGAGTATAAAGGGAGGGAAAATCTGAAATGTTTTTTCTGACTCTCAAAACCCTGATTCCTATGGCAGAGAATTAAAAACAAACCACTCTTGGACTCCCAGCAGAAGTGGCAGCAGTGTCTGCTTAGAGATCTGCAGGTGAGGACGGAGCGAGAGTCTGTTTCTCGTTAGCGTTCTTGGCACAGCGTTCGAGGCGCATCTGGAAAAGCAGGGAGGACCATCGGTGAGGGCTGTTTAATAAGCCCCGTTCTCCCATCAGGCGTCTGATGGTTTTCTGTCTCAAGGTCATCTGGGACCAGGTTTCCCAAGCCCCCTGTTTCCCCCTCACGTGTCTGAACATAATCTGCGTATATTGCTTAGAGAGTGGATACTCCGAAGGAGGAAAACCCGGTTCACCCTCATTTTTCTAAGTGTCAATTGAAGTTCTCCCATAGACAATCTCACTTTCAGAGATGCAGTGAGTTCCCAAGACAAGAGTCAATATGAAGGATCCCTCATACTTATTTGTGTAGAATCAGAGTTTCAGGGTGCTGTGTTAGCCATTGTTTCCATCTGAGCATCAGAACATTTGCTTGAAGTAGCAAATCTCCAACTTACACAAAAACTAAACAAACAAACAGAACCCAAAACAAAATGAAAGACCCCCTGAGGCACAGAGCGGGCAGGTGACTCACACACAGTTTCACAGCCCGCGGGAGCCAGAGCTGGAACTAGAGAGCACCCTGCGTATTTTTTCTTTATAGCGCTTACCACGAATTGTAATCCGAGTTTTGTATGATTATTTGCTTACTGCTTACCTCACTGACGAGACTGTAAGCCCCACCCTCGGCACGGTGCCTGAGGCTTGATGGGCACACACACACACATAATATTTGTGAAATAAATGAACAAATGAATGCACAATTGCCCACCACCACGGTGAAGACTGAACCCAGGCCAGCCTCCTAACTTCCCTGGTGAGCTAACCAGTGAGGGATTTCCCAGGGAAATTTCTGGAGATTCTCAGTGATGCTGTGTGAAACCCTTTTGCTAAATATGGAGAGAGATCCTGAAAGGTTAGATCCCGGGAGACTGTTAGTCATGCAGGATTTCTGCTTGTTATCGGGCTAGGAAGTGCAAGGGACAAATAGACCAGGGGCGTCTACTGAAGTTAGCTCGTGTGCCAGGGTTTATTTCCAGCTCCCTGTCCCATCTGTGTGTTCTGGGCGGTGTGTGTGTGGGGGGGGGGGCATCACAGGTGGGGGCCTGAGGTCCTGATTCATTCTGAATGACAAACTCACCCTCCCTGGCTTTGCCCACCAGTCCTGGGGCTTGGGAGAGCTCTGGCACCAAGCGGCCAGCATCAAAGGGTGGCCACAGCGCACATCATCCACTCACTGGGGCAGCGGAGGCCAGGGGAGGGGGAAGCACTGGGCTGGGAGCGGCAGAGCGGGAACCAGAATCTGAGGCTGCGGAGCCTGTGTCTGACGTTCTCTCCACCACCGCTCAGAGCGTGTGCTTAGCACTTGGCAGGTGCTCAGCAGCATCTCTGCTGGATTCCGAAAGGGAAACATCTTGAAAATTAAATACACAAAGATTACACATAACAAAATGCATGTCCGTCCCATCTTCCAGGAACTTCAAGTTTCACGGAGAGTGAAACTAAATTCTTGAGATGGCGACAAACGAAAACTTGCCAGTTTCGGCCATTACATGTTGCATCCTCCATAGAAAACAGTCTAAGCACTGCGACGCCCTAGGGGAACCTTGATGACTGGAAACAACTCCGTAGTCTGTCTACCTCGAGAGCAAGGATGGCGCAGCAAGAATGCTCCGCAGGTCGGGATGCAGTGAGGGGGTGAGGGCACGGCCTCGGGAGTGAGTCAGACGTCCAGGCTCCGCCGCTTCCTCGCTCTGTGACCTTGGACAGGTCACTGGGCCTCCTCCAGACTTGATCTCCTCTTCTGTAAAATGAAGTAAAAAGGTAATAAAGATACTCCTCTTGTAGGGTTGCTGTGAGAATTATATCATGTGACAGTTGTCAGGCATAAGTCGACACATAATTATTACTACATATTATTAATAAAAATAAAACTGCAAGGAGCTAGAGTGGGTGAGCTCAGAAAAGCAGTGAGTCCCCAGTCATCAATGGTGTTCAAACTCTGGCTTGAAATTAAGAAGGAATTCAGTTTCAGAAGGGAGTAGAGTGTAGAATTAGGTGACATTTAGGGTCCTTCCCAGCCTGATCCCAAAGTTAATTTTCAGGACTTTAGCTGACCCTTGAGATGGACTGGATGTTGGCCATGTAGGAAGAGGGGGAAGACGGCCTCCCAGAAGATGGGAACAGCACAAGCAGAGGGTCTGAGGTGGCGCTGAGCTTGACGGGACCTGTCTGATATCCAGAACATTATCCTACTTGTGTTTCCTGAGCTTCCTGTGGAAGAGTTCTTTATTTATAGCTTCCAGAAAGACACCCGGGATTTACGGTAACTTTGAGGTCTTCCACTTATGTGTATCCGAGTTTCAAGAACTAGTGACAGAAAGGAGTCTGTGACATGATTCCTGCATTCCTACGAGTGGCTTTTAACCGCGAGTGATGGTTCACTCCTGCCCATCAGCGCCCCTTTCCAGCCGGCCGCCCTGATGTGCTGATGGTCAGCTTATGAATTCATTGGAAACGATGTGTCAAACCTCTGCAGAAACCCTGACACCCGGCCCCTAACTTCTGAGGACCTTTCTCGATAGTTAGCACAGGGGTTTCACACGGCAAACCTTCGTGTGCGGCAGCACTATTGGAGAGGCGGGTGGTGACGGCAAGGCACTGACATTCCCGTGAGTTTAGAAAGTTTAGTAGACATTGTGAAAGTCTGCCGTGACGTTCCGTTACCCTAAGATCTGGACATCTACTGATACGCAACTTGTATCAGCAAAATCAGAAGGGGAGGATAGTGGTTCTGTGTGAGCCAGAAATTGAGGCTTCTGCATTCTCACCCAGGGGCCCCCGGAGAATGCGCTTACCTAATACGCATACCTACTATGCAAAGTTGAGCTTAAAAAATCTGCCCCCCTCTGTAGGACTGCTTGAAAAAGGCTGATTGGAAAAACCTCAGGTATTGCATGTTCTCTCATTTCATTACAACCAGCTGTTTCATCTACAGTTCAGACAGAGTTGGCAGCTGGGAGGACATGGGAGTGGGGGGACGGCTCCCTGGAACCCCTGATGGGGCCCTTTGCAGAAGGCAACTATCTCACAGGCCAAGAGGAGAGTGATGTTTGGGATCCCCACTCCTTGCCTTCCTTGACGCCCGGGGACCCCCTGAATGAGGAGGAGAGGGCACCGCGCATCTTTCTGAACCGTGGTTTGGTGACAGCTCTCTGTGGGGCTGCGTTTGTCTTTTGAAGCCACTGACAGAGGACATCAGTTCTGCCGCTGCTTCACAGAGAAAGCCAGACGGAAGTCCATGACATCATCACTGCTTCCGGTGGACCCATTCTCCAGAGAAATGTGTGTCCCGCTGCAACAAGTGCAGACGCAGTCTCAGGTTCCCCCTGGTTCGTGTCCGTCCTGTTCATCACGGAGGCCCGGTTCCAAGCACAGCTGTTCCCCAGTCCACAGAAGGCACGCAGGAGTACATGCGCTATGGATGGGTGCTACTGCGTGACTGCCAAGGTGCAATGGGTATTGCAGGCACCAGGGAGTCGGAGGGGATTGGGCCAAGATATTTTTTGAGGGGGAGTCATGTTCACCTGCCCCCCAGAGAAGCAGGCTTCCTCGGATACAGGTACAGGAGAAGGGGTGGTGAGGACCCTGAGGGCCAAGTGTCCTCTCCCCCGAGCCTTCCTTCCTCATCCATGAGCAAAACCTCCTTTCCTGTCATTAATCTGTGACGCTAGGGCTTCCTCACTTTCTAAAGGGGCAGTAGAACACTCGTTCCCTACCCCGAAGGGAGTCGGGGAGGTAAATGGCAAGGACAGGTGCTGTGCAGATGCCGGGCTAATGCTGATGGCAGAAACAAACCCTTCCAAGAGCTAGTGCCCGGGAGCTAGTGCCCAGTGTCCCCAGCGTCCCGCCAGTGCAGCTGCCACCACACGGTGCCAGAGTCAGGGCGGCGAAAACGACAGCCGTGTGTCGCTCACAGTCCGGGGGGCTGAGGAGTCCCGTGGCGAGTTGCTGGCAGAGTCAGTTTCCTGTAAGTGTCCTCTTCCTGGCCTGCAGACTCCACATCGTCACACGGTGGCTGGGGACGGAGCTATGGTCTCTTCCTCTTTTACAAGGGCCCTCTCCCATCACGCCCCCGACCGCATCTACACCTAATTCTCCCCAAAGCCTCCCCCCGCAAATACCATCACTTTGGGGTTAGGGCTTCAATGTGTTGGGTGGGTGGAGGTGGAAGAGGGTATAGGGGGGATAAATGATGATGGAAAAAATAAAATAATACAGTTATTGAGAAAACACCTTGTAATTAAGAGTTTGTCCAAGGCCATGCTTTTCTGAAGGGTAGTTTTAGGGAAATGGCTTATCAATGTAAGAAAGGTGATACTCCCTAGACATCTAAGTCCTCCTGGGAACCCCTGGATGCTACTGCGGCCTTTCAGAGGGCACCTTCCACCAAGGAGCCAAGCTTCTCAGCGGTGCTCGTCCTTTCACTGCTGAACTCCCGGGCTCAGCCCCTAGCCCACTCAATGGCCGGAGAGTATGTTTGTGTTTCCTAGAGGCGGAGGACACCAACCAGGACCAGCCAGTTTATCTTTCTGGAATATTATCAGACTATGCAATCCTATATAAAGACTAATTTCTGAAGCTTTAGACACAGGGATAGAGTGGTCTTGGGGTGCCATGGTTGCTTATGAAATTTTTGCTTAATCCTGAGGAGGAAAACTCTTTTCATCAAAAGGCTTTGGGTAGAGTAACAACCCTTACAATTTCCACGGCTGAAGCACCTCCTTCTGTCCAGCGTGTACGGGGTGTCGAGCCTTCCGTGAAGGGCTTTCAATGTATGGTCTCATTCATGTTCTCTTTCTAGCTTCTTGTATTAAAATGTTAATTCATTTATTTTCCATTTTGTTTTTCCAGTAAGGTATTTTCATATTACAAATTTACCTCTAGGCAATGCATGCCACAAGTTTTGTTACGCTGCTGTTCAAGTCTAAATATTTTGTCATTTTTATTGACTTTCTCTTCAATCCACTGTGCATTCAGGGGTATGTTTGTGTCTAATGTGATTGTATTGTGGATAGGAAATATAATTTGTATACTATAAATTGCTTAAAATTTGTTGAGACTTGCTTTGCTAAAATGGTCAACATGTGCTTGACAAGGATGTGTGTTTTCAGTTGGGCACAGGTTTCCATACACCTACAGCAGGTCAGGTTTAATAAATCAGTTTTTCAGCTCTTGCGAATCTTTCCCCTCTTTTTTCTGTTTGATCTATTGGGTTCTGATGAAAGTATATTAAAAATATTCTGTGACTGTGAATCAATCTGTTTCTCTTTATAACTAGTCAGGTTAAATGCATGCAAATTCATAATGGTTATATATTCTTGATGGGATGTTGCCTTTGTGATTATGTATTATCCTTGTTTACTCCTGATAATGCTTTGGTCTTACATTTTATTTGGCCTGATGTAAACATTGCTAGACATGTGTATCAGTTTCCTAGGGCTGCCGGAACAAGTTACCGCAAACCAGGTGGCTTACACCCACGGAGATTTATCCTTTCCCAGTTCTGCAGGCTCAGTGTCGGAAACCAAGGTGTCGGCAGGGCTGCTCTCCCTCCGCATCCTCTAGGAGAGGGTCCTGCCTCGCCTCTTCGGGCTTCTTTCAGCCCTAGGCATTCCTGGGCTCCTGGAAGTAAAACTCCAGCCTCGGCCTGCACTGCCGCACGGCCATCTCCCTGTGCATCTGTGTGCATCTGTGTGCGTCTGTGTGTGTCTCTCTTCTTATAAAGACACTAGTCACATTGGATTAAGGGCCCATGCTGCTCCAGTGTGACCTCATCCTAACTAATTACATCTGTGGCGACTCTTTCCAAATAAGGCCACCTTCTGAGGTGCTGGGGGCTAGGAATTCAACAAATAGTTTTGTAGGACGAAATTCAACCCATAACAGCATATTTATTTTTGGTTTGTATTATTAGATGGGTATATCTTTTTCTAACTTTTCATTTTCGATCTTTCTTTGTGGCTTTGCTTTAGGTGTATCTCATAACTTTTGTTCATTTGTTTTATCTAATCTGAGTCTTTTGATAAGTAATCTGTCTATACTTATTATAATGACATATATTGTAGCTTATTTCTTTCATATTTTGTTTTCTGTTTCCCACACTTTCTCTCCCCCTTTTTTTTAAGGTTTATTTTTTATTCTCATTCAAGAGAAAGGGAAAGGGGGAGAGAGAGAGAGAGAGAGAAACAATGACATTGAGAAACGTTGATCAGTTGCCTCCTGTACGTGCCCCAATTGGGGATCGAACACACAGCCTAGGTACGTGCCCTGACTGGGAATAGAACTGGCAACCTTTCAGTGTATGGGACAGCACCCAACCAAATGAGCCACACCGGCCAGGGCTCCCACCCCTTTTTTGAGCTTTGTTTTCTTTCTTTTTCCTTTACTCCTAGACTAGGCTATCTTAGCCTGGGTTCCCCACAGCACAGAGTCTAAGATAAAGGCTTGTCTGCACTTTGTTTATTTTAGGAAATGATTCAGAAAACAGAAGTGGGGGAGGGGGCCAGGAAGAAGGAAACAGGGGTAACAAGAAAGCTGGTCACCACCATGGGCAAAAGGGTTCTAGCCCGTTAGACACCTGGGAAGAGGTATAAATACTGTATCTCAGCCTTGTTCTCAGAAATGTTGCCAAGAATACTGCCTTTTGAATGCAGCTATGTCATTTTAATTTTCTCTTTCTATATCACATATCATTGTTGTGTGTTTGGAGTAGAGGGTATTCCTCATAGGAACTCACGCTACCATCTGGGCTGTCATTTGACTTTTCCCATAACCCCATGAAGCACTTTATCATCATTTAAGAAATGAAGAAATTGAGGCTCAGAGAGGTGGAGTAACTTGCCTGCCATCACACAGCTAAAAAGCAGTGGAACCAGAACTCAAATTCTGTTCTAGTTGATTCCGAAGCCATTCCTCTCAACGTAAGCCGTGGTGCTGGTATGAGCCAAAGCTAGCCTGTGTCTGCTTGGGTTTCCCTGCCACTTCTTAGCTCAACCTTATCCTCAGGTGGAGCTCAGTTTATCCCTGAAAAGGAACAACAGGACCATGCTACCAAACGGTCTCCGCGTGAGTTTGAAGCTGTCTCTGTCCAAATAGGAGTATTCTAGAGAGGCTCTGAAAATGACAGAAGCCAAGAGATTTCAGAATCTTTATTCAAAGAAGGATTTGTTATTGTTTTTGTTTTTTTTGTGTGGCCCACAGTGTTTCTACTTCCCAAAGAGTATGGATTACTAAGTAAATCGGATAATTATTGACTGAGTCAGGAGCTGCTGTGGTGGAGAAATTAAGCATGACTGTTTTTCTTCTGCAGGCTAACTGGAAAAGAATGCGAGGTATTTTCCCCTCTTCCTCTCTGGAGGCCTGTGTGTCTTACAAGGCCGAGCTTCTTTTGCCCCAGGGGCAAGTTAGAAGCTGTTCTTAGATTTTCCAAGGGTCTGGAGACTTCACCCTACTGTTAGGGATGGGGAGGGCCAGGACAGTCTGGGAAGGAGCCCAGGGGCCAGAGGTCACTAAGAGCTGGCCAGACCCTCCGATGCTGGGCCTCCATGGGGCTCCCTGGGGGTGGCAGGGCCTCTGGGGAGTGGCTAAGAGGTGCGAGGGAGATGTTTACTGACTGAGCACGCCCTGTGGCCTTGCATTTGGAGAAAATACAGTGAGCAGCACAGCAGCCCTAACTGGTCCACGGGGCTTGGATAATGGGCAACTCAGCAGTGACCATGACTGACCAGATGCCGGTCCCCAGGGTTCTAGAACCCTGAAGGTCTCAGAGTCCTGCATAGAAGGGGAGTGTGTCCTGAAAAATGGCTGGTATTAAATTTTCTGAGATCCTAGTAGGTGGGGGCCTAAGTATGATTTAATTTAGAAAAGTTGTGAGATGTGTCATGGAACACATTCCCAAGTGTCGTGGAACAATTTATATCAGTTACACTGAATAATGACCCAATCCTGAAGGACATTTTTCTTACATATTTGGTCAAACAGGCCTTGCTTTTTTTCTTAATCCTTTGGAAATGGTTGATCAATAACTGGCAGGATATAACTATTCCAAACTCAGTCTGGTAAAAATACACTCTATCCTGGTAATTTAAATTCCAAATTACCTCCAGATGAAGCTTTAAAAACACTCTGCGATTAAATCCACACCAAGGGGAGTTTCTGTGGGAAACATCCCTGATTCTGAGATGACCTGAGAGCTTTTGAAAAACCTTGGGTCTGGCCTGGGCTGGAAATTTGACTTGGGGCCTCAGAACCCTGCAGCTACATGGCTCAGCCCCAGGTGTGGGACCTGGATGCTTGCCCAGAGCTGAATGGTCCGCTGGAAGTGCCACGGAAACCAGGACTGGGAAATAGCGCTGGGATCTCATGACCCTGTCTCACCTGCCTTTATTAGACCAGAGAGGCAAACTGCAGGGGTGGAGCCCCAGGGCTGGGAGGCAGCCAGGGCTTGTGTCTGTGCGTCTGTGTGCCTGTGTGTGTCTACAGCTGAGGAGGGTCAGACAGGCTGTGTGAGTCTCTCTGTGTCTGTGTA
>PVKM010031631.1:0-16743 GCA_004027735.1 Carollia perspicillata | reverse complement strand
TTCTCCCACTCCCCTGTTGCTAACCTTCCATGTGATCTCCATTTCTGTGGCTCTGCTCCTGTTTTAGGTGACTGCTTAGTCTGCTTTTGTTTTAGGTGTGGGTGTTAATAACTGTGAGTTCGCTGTCCTTTCTGTTCCTGTTTTTTATCTTCTTTTTCTTAGATAAGTCCCTTTAACATTTCATATAATAAGGGCTTGGTGATGATGAACTTCTTGAACTTGATCTTATCTGAGAAGCACTTTATCTGCCCTTCCATTCTAAATGAAAGCTTTGCTGGATAGAGCAGTCTTGGATGTAGGTCCTTGCCTTTCATGACTTGGAATACTTCTTTCCAGCCCCTTCTTGCTTGTAAGGTCTCTTTTTAGAAATCAGCTGACAGTCTGATGGGAACTCCTTTGTAGGTAACTAACTGTCCCCTTATCTCTTGCTGCTTCTAGAATTCTCTCCTTCATTTTAATCTTGGCTAATGTAATTGTGATGTGCCTTGTGTTCCTCCTTGGGTCTACCTTCTTTGGGACTCTCTGAACTCTCTCCTGGACTTCCTGGAAGTCTATTTCCTTTCCCAGATTGGGGAAGTTCTCCTTTATTATTCATTCAAATAAGTTTTCCACTTGTTGCTCTTCCTCTTTCCCTTCTGGTACTCCTATAATTTGGATGTTGGAACGTTTAAAGATGTCCTTGAGGTTCCTAAGCCTCTCCTCATTTTTTTGAATTCTTGTTTCTTCATTCTTTTCTGTTTGATTGTTTCTTTCTTGCTTCTGGTCCACTCCATTGATTTGAGCCCCAGTTTTATTCCCACCACTATTGGTTCCCTGTGCATTTTCCTTCATTTCACTTATCAACACCTTCATTTGTTCATCTAATTTGCGACCAAAATCAATCAATTCTGTGAGCATCCTGATCACCAGTGTTTTGAACTGTGCATCTGATAGGTTGGGTATTTCTTGGTTGCCTAAAAGTATTGGCTCTGGGGTTCTCAGCTGTTTTCTGTTTGAGTCATTTTTGGTCAGGTGGCGCCTGTTATGTATGGGTGGCAGAGCCTTAGGTGTTTTCCAGGGTGGGGCAACCTAGTTGCCAGGTGGTGACGTTATCTGTGGGGGTGGGGTCAGAGAGGGAACAATGGTGCCTGTTTCAAGCTCTCTCGGATTTTCATCCTCTCTGCTGCCTCCCACAAGCAAACTGGGCCCCACTGGAGCTGGTTCCCAGGTGGGCAGGCCTATGCACTCGAGGATCCTGCAAATCTCCCCAACAACTTCTCCTGTAAGGCTGGGAGCCTCTCCTGGCACCTTTTCAATTGGTGTTTTTAGGATTTATTTCCCATCTCTGGTGCCCTGGGCTGTGCGGTCCATCTCACTGACCACTCTTGCTTAGTTTATCTGCGCACGAATGTGTGTCTGAGGTCGGCCAACTGCCCTGCATGCCATATATGCTCTGCTCCTCTTCCCCCCGAGTCTGGGGTTTGCAAGCTCCACGCCACCTATGCTCCCCAGTGCTCCCAGGTCTGGCAGCCACTGCGTTTTCCTGCTGCGTTTCCTCTCTTCTGGCTGCCAACTCAGCCCCTTTTACCGGTCTGGTTGGATGGTTGTCGGACTTTGTAGTTCAATTTTCTGTATTTTGGTTGTGTTATTGTTTGTAAATATTTGTTGTCCTTAATCTTGCTTGTGAGAGGAGGTACAGTATTTCCACCTATGCCTCCATCTTGGCTGGAAGTTAATAGCATTTTTAAAAAAGATTTTATTTATTTATTTTTTCCCAGAGAGAGGGGATGGAAAGGAGGAAGAGAGGGAGAGAAACATCAATGTGTGGTTGCTTTTTGTTTACTCCCAACTGGGCACCTGGCCTGCAACCCAGGCATGTGCCCTGACTGGGAATCAAACCAGCAACCCTTTGATTTGCAGGCTGGTGCTCAATCCACTGAGCCACACAAGACAGGGCAGTGTTTTTAATTAAATAAAAAAAATCAAAATAATTTAATTATTAATATTTACAGAGAAATTTACATTTCAAAAACTGCTTTATATACACAATATCTTATTTGAAATTAATAAAAATATAATGTGAGTAGGAGTATCAACTAAATTTTATAGGTAAAGAAATTTGTCGATCAGACTATTTAACTTGTTCATTTAACTTGTTCAGAAGTAACTTGTTCATTCTCATACATCAGTCCATTGCATGGTCAGGATTTAAACCCTGATCTTATGATTCAAAATCTCATGCTCTATGTAAGATGATGGTCTAGTTTCATTTTTTTTTGCACGTACCAGTCCAACTCTCCCAACAACATTTATTGAGAAGGTGTCTTTATTTCATTGTATTCTCGTGCCCCCTTTGTCATATATTAATTGACCATAAAGGGGTGGATTTATTTCTGGGCTCTCTATTCTGATCTATTGATCTATATGACTATTTTTATGCCAATACCATGCTGTTTTGATTCCTATGTTTTTGTAGTATAGTTTTAGGTAGTAGGATCCCTTCAACTTTTTCTTCTTTTTCAAGATTACTGAGGTTATTCAGGCTATTTTTTGGTTTAATCTAAATTTTTTGAAATACCATTCTAGATCTGTGAAATATGCCATTGATATTTTAATAGAAATTTTGTTGAATCTATACATTGCTTTGGGTAGTATGGACATTTTAATGATAATTCTTCTAATCCATGAACATGGTATATACTTCCACTTATTTGTACCTTCTTCAGTTTCTTTCTTCAGTGTCCTATATTTTTCCAAATACAAGTCTTTTACCTCCTTGGTTAAATTTATTCCTAGGAACTTTATTTTCCTCTTGTGGTTGTTGCAGTAGTAAATGGGATTGATTTTTTTTTTCTAATAGTTCATTATTTGTGTATAAAAGTGCCACCGATTTCTCATTATTGACTTTGTATCCTGCTACTTTGCCTAATCATTTATTAGGTCAAGTTGTTTTCTGGTGGAGTCTACAGGGTTTTCTGATGACAATATCATGTCATCAGCAAATAATGACAGGTTTACTTCCTCCTTTCCAATTTGGATACTCTTTATTTCTTCTTCTTGTCTAATCACTTTGGTTAGGACTTTAAGTACCATCCCAAATCTAGACCACCATCTTGCACCACACAACAAATAAACTAAAAATGAATAAAAGACTCAAGTATAAGCTGCCATAGTATAAAAATCCTAGACGAAAACAGTACATTTTCTCACATAAAGATAATTTTGCCAATATACAAATTCTGTCTGGAAAAAAGTTAAGCTACTGTTAATATAACAAGAACAGTTTCCACAACATCGACATTAGCTGACAGCCAAGGAGAGTGGACTGGAATGTGCATGAGTGAACAATAATGACTTCACTAGTCAGTGGGTCAGTAGGCACTGTTGAGTGAACATGTGTACTGTGTGGCCATCACACTCAGAGTGTCTGAGCAAGTATAGCAACGAATCTGCATCAAAGTTTGTGTTAAGATTGAACAACATTCCTCTGAGGAAAGTATTTTGATGATTCAAAAGGCTGCAGTTATGAGCAATTGGTGATTGGCAGCTTCATCACAATAAGACACCTGCTTATGCAGTTTTTTTTGTGAAACATCAAATCACCTTGGTGACTCAGTCCCCCTACAGTTCAGATTTGGTTCCCTGAGACTTTAGGTTTTTCTCAAAGCTAAAATAACCTTTGAAAGGGAAGAGATTTCAGACCATCAATGAGATTCAGTAAAATATGATGGGACAGGTGGTAGCAATTGGGAGAACTGTGTGAGGTCTCAAGGTGCCTACTTTGAAGGGGACTGAGGTGTCATTGTCCTTTGTACAATGTTTCTTGTATTTTCTTCAATAAATGTCTCTATTTTTCATATTAGATGGCTGGATACCTTCTGTACAGACCTTGTATCTCCCAGGGCAAGGGAAGCAGAGGAAAAAAATAAAAAAATGGGAATATATCAAATTAAAAGCTAAGGAAATAATTATCAGAATGAAAAGGGGACCAACTGTATGGAAGAACATATTTGCCAGTGATACATTGGGCAAGGGTTTAATCCCCAAAATATATAAAGAACTTATACAACTCAATATCAGGAAGACAAATATTTCAATAAAAAATGAACAAAGGACCTGAATAGACACTTCTCTAAGGAGTACATACAGTTGGCTCATAGACATATGAAAAAATGCTCAACATCACTAGTCATCAGAGAGATGCAAATTAAAACCACAATTAAATATCATTTTGCACCTTCTTAAATGGCTATCATTAATAAATCAACAAAAAACAAGTGCTGGCAAGGATATGGAGAAAACACAACCCTAATGCACTGTTGGTGGGAATGCAGACTGGTGCAGCCACTGTGGAAAACAGTGTGCAGTTTCCTCAAAAAATTAAAAATGAAACTGCCTTTTGATCCAGCAACTCTATTGGTGGGAACATATCCTAAGAATCCCGAAACACCAATTCAAAAGAACATATGCACCCCTGTGTTCATAGCAGTGCTATTTACAATAGCCATGATTTAGGAACAGCCTCAGGGCCCATCGGTAGATGAGTGGATTAAAAAGCTGTGATACATTTATACAATGGAATAGTAAGCAACAGTAAAAAAAAAAAAAAAAGAAGGAATTCTTACCTTTTGTGACAGCATAGAAGGAACTCGAGACTATTATGCTAAGTGAAATAAGCCAGTTGGTGAAAGACAAATACTATATGATCTTACTTATAAGTTAACTCTAATAAGTGAAATAAACTAATGAGCAACAAAATAGAACCAGAGGCATAGAATCATGGAACTGACTGACAGCTGTCGGAGGGAAGGGGGGAAGGGGAGGACTAACTGGAAAAAGATGAAGGGCCAAAGAACATGTATGAATAACCACAGACATGGAAAATCGTGTGGGGATTGACTGTGGGAGTGGGGAATAGGTTGGGTGAAGGGGAATGAAAGGGAAAAATTTGGACAACTGTAATAGCATAAACAATAAAATATTTAAATTGAAAAAACTCATGTTGTGGCTCTCCAAAATAATTATAAACCTTGTAATTGGCTTGGGAAGAATCAACCACTGAGAGTTTTTTTAAAGTGTCAGAAATAAGGACTTATCAAGTAGCACTATCCCTTTGATTTTCAGACCGTAAGTTGAATGTTCTCCAGGGTATCTGATAGCTCCTGCAGAATGGTCCTGGGCAAAAGTTTTATCTTACATACAAGAACCAATTAGATTTGTCACTTTTAAAAAATAGTTTTTCCAAACCAATTAGTGAGATAATAATGTTACTTCTAAGCCTTAGAAACTCAAAACAGACTCTGGGGAATCTGGTTTCTCAGTGATACCTGCTTTGTTTAAGCTTCTGATACCCACTCTTGGTGGAGGCTTTAGAGCCTACAGAGAGCATTGGAGAATCAGTGGGGGTATGGTTGGGAGTTGATTTGCACAGAGCCTGACTAGCTTAAGGGTAGCAAGAAACACCACAGTTTTAAGACCTAGGACCAAGCCAGTCTGTAGAGTTCTTTCTTAATAAGAAAAGCACTCATAAATGGTACCAGAAGAACAGAAGAGAAAAAGCCTGCATTTGACTTGGATCAGAGCACTGTTTACATAACAGTGGTAAGCATACACTTTTATTACACACTTTGCTTTCTCTCCTTTTATCTTTTCCCATCACACTCTCTCCTTGCTGCCATTTCTGCTGCATCCCTTTACTCTATTTAAAAATCCTTTTAACATTCATATTATGTGGACTACATTGTTTTACTATTTTTACTATTTCTCTTTACTATATTTTACTACTTTTTACTATTTCTAATTTTTCTACAATTTTTTACTATTTCTTTATTGAAAATAAACAAAAAATTTATTTCTTTAACCTGTTCAATCACAGATGTCATGTATCATTTTTCTAATTTACTCTGTTAAGTAGTGATTATTCACCATTTGTTGGTTGTGAACCCTTTTAAGAACACAATCATACTATTGAATATTTCCCCAGAAAATAGCGTGTGTATGTGTATCTTACTCTCCATAAAATGTCAACACCAGTGCTAAGAGACCAGATAAAATTGATTTAGAATCACTGCAACCTACCTTGGACCTAAATTCTGATTCTGAATCTATGACCCTTGACCTTTAACTTTCCAAATAGTATTTGAGGCACAAACTGAGATCACCTTTTGGGAGCCCTCCAGATTTAATCATCTGAGATTTGTTCTGCATTGGTTACAGTATATGGCCCCGCTCTGTGGTCCTCTTTTTTCTGATCACCATAAAGACATGTCTACAGTAAAGGAACTGTGCCCGTAGGATCATCCATTGAAACCTCCAGATGTGGGTGCCTGGGTTGTCGTGGGCTCCTCTAGCATAAATGTTCTCACAGATTTTGGTCCTTGCTGAAGAGAGGAAATTCAAAGTCACTTTCTTAACAAACTTACAGTGTTGTTTTTGGAGAATCATTCAAATGACTAGCATTGCTTGATGTGTCACTTTCTGGTATTCATTCCAATATTATATCATACACAAAGGGAACGCTCATCTGAATAGTCTTTTCTATACCCAGTTAAGTCTTTGAGTCACCTATGAAACTCAGCCACACAACTGCATGAGACGGCTTTTTCACCAACATGAAACCTGGGCTGAGACTGAAGAACTAAGAAATCGTCATATTGTAAAATAGACAAACGGCAATCATGTACTAAAGCTAAGCCCAAGACCTCACCAGATCTCTATAATGGCAGCAGGGAGGGACTCCAGAAACTACTACCTGGTAATCTTAAGTGATCTGGCAAGTTGGGGATAATAACAGTGTCCTCTGTGAATGGCTGTTAATAAGATGAAATATGTTAATGTATATAAAGGCTCATCATCTAGCTCAAAGTGAGTGCTAATTAAATATTTGTTGTTATTATTTACTTATTTAAATTTACTGATTTCGACAGTGCATCTGAGCTACAGAAAAATCTGGGGAATGGTGAAGGGATGGTTGGAAGAGGGCTCAGAACTACTCACACTTCTCCCAAGCGCTCCCAGCCCTTATGTTCTACCTCCAGTACTCTCCTACTTCTCTATATGTTCTGTTTTTTGTTACATGCCTAACCCCGAACTTCTCTGGGGTTTCAGAGTTGTGCATCCAACTGCCCTTCGGATATCACTAATTAGTTGGTTCATAGGCTCCTCACAATCAACAGACACAAAAGCAATCCTACAATTGACTTTCAAAAGGCTAGATTTTCATTCAATAATTCACTTAATTCCATATCTCATTTAACAGGATTACCTACTGTTTCTACTATTTACTAAAACATTAAATCTACTTCATAAGTATATGTGAATTTACAATTTCTTTCTTTGTTGACTAGATGATTGCTTTAGATTATAATCTTGTCTCTTTAGCTCTTAGTCATTGTGTAAAACTTCCTATACATAGGCAGTCAGTTATCTCAAATATGAAGCTCATAATTTTACATCATTGATTAAAATCCAAAGATTGTATACCTTTTATCATATAGGGCCTTTTACAGTACAGACCTCAGATACTTTCCTCTTTTGTAAATACTCTCAAAATCCCAAGTGTTAATCATTTTATAACTATTTCATGCATATACCTTTAATGCTGTAATTATTACATGATATAATATTCATTTATTTGTATTTGTTTTCCCTTTAGGTTGAGTGATTAATACTTTTGTTTTTAGAAATGTATTTTATTCCAAATTTATTTTTTGAGGTAAGAACGTTTCTCATGAGATCTACCATTTTCACAGATTTTACGTGTAAAATACTGCATGCTGACTATAGATACAATGTTGTGTGTATTAGATCTTTGGAACTTACTCATCTTGCCTAAGCGAAATGCTCTGGCCTGTGATTAGCAATTTCTCATTTTGCTCTTTCCACAGATCCTGGCAAACACTTTCCACTCTTTAATTCCATGGATTTGATTATTTTAGATATTTTATGTAAGTAGAATTAAACAGTATTTTGCCTTCTGTAAATGTCCTATTTCACATAGCATAGCATCCTCAAGGTTCTTTCATGTTATTGCATGTGGTAAAATTTCTCTTTTAAGGTTAATAATTTATTTCATGTAAGTATAACATTTTCTTTGTCTATTCTGTTGATGGACATTTAGGTGGTCTCTACATCTTCTATATTACAAACTGTGATAAACATGAGATTTCTCTATTATTTGATTAAATACCCAAAAGTGAGACTCCTGAATCATATAGTATTTCTATTTTTAATTTTTTAGATCAATGTCTATACTGTTTTCCATAGCAGCTGCATCATTTTGCATTTTCACCAACAGTTTACAAAGATTGTAATTTCTCCACAGCCTTTCCAATACTTCTCTCTCTCTCGGATAATTAATAGCTATCTCGACAGGTGCGAGGTGATACATCATGGTGGTTTGGAGTCCCATTTTCCTGATAATTATTGGTATTGAACATTTTTATATGTACCTGATTGCCATTTGTATGCTTTCATTGGAGAAATGTCTGTTCAAGATCTTAGCTCATGTTCAAATCTGGTTATTAGTTTTTTTTTTTTTTGCTATTAAGTTGTAGGAATCTTTTATATATTTTGAAGATTAACCCTTTATTGGACATATAGTTTACAAATATTTTCTCCCATTCCACAGGTTGACTCTTTACTCTGTTGGTTGTTACTTTTGCTGTGCAGAAACTTATTTTTAGTTTGATGTAGTCCCACTTCTCTAATTTTGCTTGTGTTGTGTATACTTCTGATGTTGTAGACATGAACTCTTTGTCGAGGCCAATATCATAAAGCATTTCCCTAAGTTTTCTTCTAGGTTTTACAATTTCAGGTCTTGCAGTTAAGTCTTCAATTCATTTTTAGTTGATATTTTTATGATTCAAGCTGGTGTTCAGTTTCATAGTTTCTGCAAGTGAGATACAGTTTTTCCAGCACCATATGTTGAAAAAACTATCCTTTCTTCATTGTGTGTCCTTGACATTTTTGTCTAAAATCAGTGTAATATTTATGCTTGGATTTATTTCAGGGCTGTGTATTCTGTTCCACTGTTCTATAAGTCTGTTTTTATGCCAGTACCGTATTGTTTTTCTTGCTGTAACTTTGTAATATATTTTGAAATCAAGACTTGCGATGCTTTGTTTTTCTTTCTCAATATTGGTTTGGCTATTCATGGTCTGCTGTATTTCCATATGAATTTTAGAATTGTGATTTATTTCTGTAAATAATGCTGTTGAGATTTTGATGTTGCATTGAATCTGCAGATTGCATTGAATCTGCAGATAACTTTGGTTGACAGGGACATTTAAACAATATTAAGTCTTCTAATGCATGAACACATGATATCTTTCCATTTGTTTCCATCTCTCATTTCTTTCATCAATATTTTATAGTTTTCAGTATACAGCTTGCTTCTTCATAGTTAAGTATGCTTCTATTTTATTCTTTTGGGTGCTATTGTAAAAAAATGGAAATGTTTTCCTCATTTCCTTTTTAGATAGTGTTAGTGTATTAAAAATGCAACTCATTTTTGTATTTTTTTTTAATCCTGCAACTTTACTGAATTTGTTGATTAATTCTAACAGGGTTTTTTTTTTGTGTGTGTGTGAAATCATTGATGTCCTCTATAAATAATTGTGTCCTCTACAAGCAGGACAATTTTACTTATTTCTTCTCAATTCATCTGTTTTTCTCTTTTTTCTATTTTTCCCTAATTTTCTAGCTAAAAGTGGTAAAATTAGACATTCTTCCCTTTTTCCTGATCTTAAAGAAAAACTCTGAGCTTTTTACTATTGGGTATGAAAGTAGCTGTGGGCTTTTTAATATGGCCTTTATTATTTTGAAGTACTTTTCTTCTGGTCCAATTTTGTTGAAAGTTTTTTTTTCTTTATCATGAAAGTCTATTGAATTCTGTCAAATACCAAAATCACATGAAATGATCATGGGATTTTTTTCCCTTATTCTGTTAATGTGGTATACTATGTTAGTTGGTTTTCATATGTTGAAACACTCATACATTCCAGAGATAAATCTCACTTGGTCATATTGTGTGATAATTTTAATGTGCTAATAAATTTGTTAGTATTTTGTTAAATATTGTTGTGTCTGTGTTCATCAAGGATATTGGTCTGTAGTTTGTGTGTGTGTGTATGTGTGTGTGTGTCTTTGGTATCAAGGTAATGCTATTCCTATAAGTGAGTTTGGAAATGTTTTTCCCTCTTCAATTATATTAAAAAGAAATTGACAAAAATCAGCATTAATTTGCCCTTCAACATTTGGTAGAATTCAGCATTGAAGTCATATAATCCTAGCATTTACTTTGTTTAGAGATTTTTCTCCCAATTTTCTTAATGTAATTTTAAGGTGTACAACATGATAATTTGATATGTCTTTATTATAAACTGATTACCACAGTAAGATCGTTAATTCATCCATCACCTCACATAGTCATCTTTTTTGCATGAAGTGAGAACATTTAAAATCTGGGGGTTTGCAACTTTTATGTATATACTAAAGTATTGAATGTAATCACTCTGCTGGACATTAGCACCCCAGTACGCACTCACCTTACAGCTGGAAGTTTGCACCCTTTGACCAGCATCACCTGGTCTCCTACTTTCCCAACCCCAGCCCTGCTGATCACTGGTTCACTCTGTTTCTGTGAGTTTGGCTTTTGAAAAAATTTCACAGATCAATGAGATTATGTAGTGTTTGTCTTTCTCTGAGTTACACCACTTAGCATAATGCCGTCAGTGTTTATTAAGGTTGTGGCAAATTGCAGAATTTCCTTTTTCTTTCTTTCTCTTTCTTGAATATATAAAATCTCTCACATTTTCTTAATCCATTCACCCATCCATGGATACTTAGGTTCTTTCTATATCTTGGCTATTATAAAGAATGTTGCAATAAACATCGGGGTGCAGCTATCTCTTTGAGACATGGATATTTTATCTCTTTAGATATATACCTAGAAGTGGATTGCTGAATCATATGGTAGTTTAATTTTTAATTTTCTGAGGAACCTCCATACTGTTTTCAACAGGGGACATACCAAATTTCATTTCCACCAACAGTGCACAAGTTCCCTTTTCTCTTTATCCTTGCAACAACTTACTGATTTTAATAGCTGTGAAGTGATGTCTCTTATTGTGGCTTCAATTTGCATTTTCCTTACATATTAATGATGTCAAGCACCTTTTCGTGTACCTGGAGGCCATTTGTGTTTTCTCAATGACTGACTTTATCCACAGGATCTAAAAATTTTTTTGTATGTACATTTGTGCAATGCCAAATAACACTCTTCCCATTCAGTTATTAAACTGAAATAATTAGAAAAGATAATCTAACATCTCTCTTTTACTCATATCAGGAAAACAATGTATAATATCTCCAACTCTTTTAGTAAAGGATAATTTATTACCATTTTAGAAGATTGTTTTACCAATGTCTCCTAGTAAAAAACTGTTATGTGTCTACATGGGCATGAACGTCAAGGCAAACAGGAGGGGACTTCATGATTAAAGGAAGGTCATGCTGGAAAGAATACAGAATGTAGGGTATGACAATACAGAATGTAGGGTATGACTCACAAAGATGCTTTGATACGCTGCTGTGATAGGTGAATACTAAAATTCAGTGTGCAGTTGTGAACCGGACACCTATAAACTAAATATGAAAGGACCTGTGTTTTTGTAGAAGCAAAATAAGACAAAGAATCGTTCCAGTACTCAATAGCAGAAACCAGTGTGAAAGCCTCTTTGCAGTTTTATATGTCGTAAAGTTCAATTTTGTATTACAGTATTCTGGAAGTTGATTTGAAGGTTCACGAGATGCTTAAGTGCACTGACAAACAGTGAGGACTGCATTGGTAGCATTTCTCATTGTGTAACTGTCTGGAGTGTTGAACACTGGTAGACGAAAGGAGTAGAGTTAACACAAAAATTGTCAGGGAGGAACTCAATGATAAATTGGCAACACCCAATATAATATACAGATGATGTATTATAGAATTGTATACTTGACACCTATATATTTTATTAATCAATGCTGCCCCAATAAGTTCAATAAAAATTAAGAAAATAAAAAGGAAAGCTTATAAAGAAATATAAATTTAAAAAATGAATGACTGAGGTACATTGTTTTTAAGGTCCTTTCAGTTTAGAGAATATATTGATTTGTGTCTTATCTGTATTTTTGTAGTTCTTTTTTTCTCCTTTTCTAATTACATTACAATGAATTTAGAGTCCTTGGGTCTCTGTCCTACATTTGCCATAAATTGTATGTTAAAATTTCCATGTTATTTAACTTCCTCAAATTATAATTTCTTCATTACCTATAAAAATGGAAAACTTTATTGCTCTTATAGAATGCTATTAAGGCTTAACTAGAAAATCATTATGAAAATGTGATATAAACATTAATTTGTCTCATCTTTTTCATCTTCTTTTCTGTTTTGTTTTCCTTTCCTTTCTTTGTCTTTCCTGCCTTTTTCAACCCTCAGTGCTTTTACTCTCTTTGTGATTTGCTCTTATCTATCTAATAACAGTAAAATAATATCTGTCCATATACCAGTCAAGTCGTCTGCATGCAGTCCTCATCCCAGAGACCAAACCTTCTTCTGCGGCATTTGCTGCTCCTGCAGTCTGAGTCACAATAAACATTATCCTTTTACTAATAGAGTTTGTCATTGTCTTTTTTAAAACATGAATCTATTAGTAACAAGTAGTGGTTTTTGGTGCATTGGGTCATTAACTTATTGTCTTATTTTTCTCCTTTCTAGGACAAACATCGAACTTCTATGGAGATAAAGAATCACTCTTTGGTTACAGAGTTCATCCTGTTGGGCATTCCACACACAGAGGGTCAGGAAACCCTGCTCTTTGTGGTCTTCTTGATCTTCTACCTCTGCACTTTACTAGGAAATCTACTCATCCTTTTGGCTGTCATGTCTGAGTCCCGCCTTCACACTCCTATGTATTTCTTTCTCTGTAACCTTTCTGTGTTAGATATTGGTTTCTCTTCTGTGAGCACGCCAAAGATGTTGGCCAACCTGCTGATGAGGAACCAAGTCATCTCCTTCGGTGGTTGCATGTCCCAGGTCTTTTTTTATCACCTCCTAGGCAGTGCTGAGTGCTGGCTGTACACAGTAATGGCTTATGACCGATTTGCTGCCATCTGCCACCCATTGCGTTACACTATTGTCATGAACTGCCGGGTGTGTGCCCTGCTGGCTGCTGGCACCTGGTCCACTAGCTTTATTCATGCCACAGTTCTTACTACACTGACCTTCCAAATACCATATTGTGGGTCTAATGAGGTAAACTATTTCTTCTGTGACATCTTTCCTGTAGTCAAGTTGGCCTGCGGTAACATCTTCATTATTGAGACAGTGAGCTTCACCAACATTGGCCTTGTGCCCATGGTATGTTTCCTTCTCATCCTTGCCTCGTACATTCGCATCGTCCTTGCAATCCTCCAGATGCGGTCTGCTGAAGGGAGGCGCAAGGCAGCGTCTACCTGTGTTTCCCACCTTTCTGTGGTCACACTGTTTTTTGGGCCCTGTGCTCTCATCTATACCCAGCCATCTTTGAGTGAGGTGCTGGTAACCCCAGTGCAGATCTTCGGCAATGTGGTCACCCCCATGTTAAACCCCACAATCTATACTCTGAGAAACAAAGATGTCAAAGGAGCCCTGAAGAAACTTGCCAGGGGCCAGATTGTTTCAGCAGGAGATAACTAGTCCACTTGTGAGCGAAGATGATTTTTTAATTCCCCATCTGTTTGTTAAAGTAATTCTTAGACATGTATCCATGGCAGTTGTAAAGATGTTGCTTCAATAAAGACAGCTGGGAAGCAATTCTACTTGATAAAAACCTGTGACATCATCCCCATTCCATAGACCAGAGATGAGCAAACACTTTCTCTAAATGCCCAGATAGTAGTTATTTTAGGTTTTGAGGACTATATGGTTCCTCTTACAAATATTGCACTCTGCTAGAGTGGTATAAAAACAGCCCTAGAAAATACATGAACAAATGGACAAGGCTTGTTTCAACAAAACTTCATTTACACAAATATGCAGCAGACAGGATATTCCCCACAGAACATAGGTTGCCGACCTTTGACACAGACACTAGTTAAATTTGAGACACTTTTTTCAAGGTTATATTGATAACGGTTTAAGAGTGAACTTTGATGAGGGCACAAGTTAAACTATTGCTCAAGGGAAGTTTTGAAGAGATGAATGTTAAGGAACACAGGGAGCACTGTCTAAGGAGACATTTTAAGCACCTCAAGCATACCTAGTGAGGACTTCTCCTTACAGCAGGTCCACCTGGATATAACCACGTTAGTGCTCAGCTATGTATTGACGCTTCTGGTCCTCGTGTTCCGGAACCACTCTGGGCTCTGTTGCTCTGGGCTCTACATTATTGCCTGCCATCAGTAAGAACTGTGACTCCTAATGCCAGAGTCTTATGAAAAGGAAAGGAACTATTTATTCAGAAGTTATACAGGTATAGAATAATGGTGGAATGATTCAATCCCACACCCTTTAGAAACAAAAAGTACCCACCAACCCATAGTCCTGCCTCCCCTTGCCAAACCAGGCCAGACAGATGTACTGCCTCTCAGGATACAAAATATAAGTCTGCAGCTTAGCTGGGAAGATTCCCCTCAGTATTCCAGCTTCTTCCAGTCATCCATGCACAGCTAGGCTCCTGCTCTTAACCCAACACTGCGCATTCTAATGGTGAGCTGGCAGGGGTCCTTCTGCATCCTTTCAAACCATGTGCCCAAGACCCCACTCTGCTGCTACATGCATGAGGCTTCTCCTTTCCAAGCTGCCTGGCTAAGTCCTAGCATGGCTGCTATGCTTGGGTTTAAATACTGGCATGGATCTTTCTCCGTAACCCCATTTCTGACTCCTTCCGGAAGGGTTACACCTGCCAATACTCTGGTCTCTTCTCCCTTTCTCGGCTGCCATTGTTAGTCCTGGCAGGTGTGAACCCATGATGTAGTATAATGAGGGGCAGCCAGGGCCCCCCAAAGAGAGATTGGTAACAGGGTCCAGAACTCGGGGTGTCCAGGAAATATTAAAAATATAGGATGTCCTCACCCTCACAAGTCTGACTGGGGAATGGGACACAAAGAGCAGGGCCATTGAGAGTTATTTTGCATATCAACAGTTTTGCAAATAACCACAAAAATGATTATTTAACATATCTATAACAGCTGGTTAGTTTCATAGATATGTTAAGTAGCTGTGGCCATACTTTGAGCCAGGGAGATGGGAGTGACTTCGACCCATGCTGTAACTGGGAAGCAGCTCCCCCTGGTCGGAGCACCTGTGTGAGAGCTTGAAGACAGTTTACTCCGTGCCATGGGGCCACACCTGCCCGGACTAAGTATGGCAGCTAAGAAAGGCTGGAAAAATACGAGAGTGCTGGCAGGTATAGCCGATTGTGGGAGGAGTCAGAAATGGAGAAGATTGCAGAGGTTGCAGAGGAAGATTCCTGCTGGGATTTAAACCTACGCTTGGCAGCCATGTAGTGCAAAACACTGGTTTTGGGTAGAAACACATGGTTTTGGGAGTTAACTCTCTGAGTTTGGGGCTCCCTTAACCATGGGGCTTAGGAAGCAGGAAAGCAAGATGTAGCAGCCATGCAGAGCTCTCTCTTAGCAGTTTAGAAGAATGCAGGAGAGACATTGCAGGAAGAAAAGGGGCGAGAGGACTCTCGCTAGTGGGCCAGGAGGAGGGGCCACGGTGGGTTTGGATCGAGAACTGGAGATCGAAGAGACACAGCTGATTGTGCTGAGAACTGCAGAGGCCTGCCAGCTGAGCCCAAATTACTGAGAAGAATCGGGGGCCAGATGAGCCATGGACTTCTATTTTTCTCCTGAGATACGGTACTCCTGACTGGCCTGATTGGGCAAAGGCGGTGGGGCGGTGGGAGAAGGACTATGTGTGTTTGTGGGTGGTTTAAGGGACTTTGGGATTTTAGAGAAGACGTTAAGTCATTACTCTAAACCTGTATAACCTTTGAATAAATAATTCATTTCCTTTTTACAAGACTCTGGCATTGAGAGCCATAATTCCTAAGGGTAATGGGTAAAGTGAACCTAGTATATAGGGACCCGAGAAGAGAGGGGGTTCACTCAGTAACAGTATCTTGTTCCCACCCCCCAACAGGTCCATTCTGTAACAGTAGGAGCTGCCTCCAAGCCTCTCTTGCAGGCGCAGCAAGCCCCTCCAGCAACATCACAGAGTTAGGGTCGTGCCCATCTCCCTGGCTTCCAGTATGGCAGGCACAGCTACTTAACATTACTAAAGCACTGGCCAAGTTCTTTAGAGATGGCCCTGCTGTGCTCTCCCTTCCCCCTGCTGGGTTGTGGAGGCTTTGGGATTTTTTTCTCTATATTCCTGGGGGAGGGGTTTCTCTGGTTTGGGGAGACCCCTAGCCCAAACACCCCAAATTCTGGACCTTGTTCCACATCTGTTATACTTGTACTAGAGATAAATTTGTGTCCAAGTTTTTAGGCATGATGTAAATGGTCATTACTCTTACTCATAACAGCAAGCTTCTCAGAAGTTGCTAATTTTCCCTCTGTCAGTATCAATTCCATCCATAAAACAGCACAAAGATTCGTTAGGCACCTGGTAATATTCTTTTGACAGTTACCAAGCTCTGTTACAAGGTCTGGTTATTTTATCCGAGTGTAGCAGAGTGGGAGACAGAGTGACTCTCCTCCTGATGCTTTTAGTATGGCTGCTGAACGGTAAGG
>PVKM010031630.1:0-16725 GCA_004027735.1 Carollia perspicillata | reverse complement strand
TTTTGCTCCATCCCTCCACAGCTAAGTCCCCCCTATAGCTGTCAATCTGCTCTCTGTCTACAAGTCTGTCTCTATTTTGCTTGTTAGATCAGTTCGTCATTAGATTCCACATATGAGTGAAACCGTATGGTATTTGTCTTTCTCTGCCTGGCTTATTTCACTTAGCATAATGTTCTCCAGGTCCATCCATGCCATCACAAAGGGTACAACTTTCTTCTTTTTTACAGCCGAAGTGTATCCCATTGTGTTCATGTCCCGTGGCTGTTTTATCCACTCATCTACTGATGGGCACTTAAGCTGCTTCCAAGTCTTGAAATTGTAAGTAATGCTGTAACGAACATAAGGTTACATAAATTCTCTCTTATTAGTGTTTCAGGTTTCTTCAGATAAATTACCAGAAGTGGGAGATCGTTGGGTCATAACACAGTTCCATGTTTAATTTTTTTTCAGGTAAGTTTATACTGCTTTCCACAGTGGCTGCACCAGCCTACATTCCCAGCAACAGTACACAAGGGTTCCCTTTTCTCCGCGTCCTCACCAGCACTTGCTGTTTGTTGCTTTATTGATGACAGCCATTCTGACAGGCGTGATTGCTTGAAGCACAAGGACTAAATATACGATAGAACAAAGGTCTCTAGCCTGGAAATTCTCTGGACAATAATGTATTCAAAGAGTTGTTTTAGGGAAAGAGCCCGATGAGGTGTGCAGAGAGTTAAAAACTGGGGAGAAAGAGGGGAAAAAAATCAATAGTCACATGAGAAATTAGTCTAGAAAGTAGAACAAATGATAGTAAATCCTGGACCATTTTGTTAAACAGAATGAAATTAAGAGAAATTGAGCCTACGAGATCTTAAAGTATGTCTTCCTCTAAAGAATCCTTGGGAAATGTGTCTCTGAAAAGTCCATGTGGCTGCCGTCTATCAGATGGAATTGAGGAAATAAATCTGCTTATTCATTGACCAGCCAACCTCTCACTGATGCTCTTTCAACAGGAAATGATAGACAAGTTATTAAGTAACAATTATTAGATATTAACTTTAAAAAGAGGAAGAAACCATAATTTTTAAAAGGGAAGAAAAGTAAACGCTGGAAACCACCTTGATTTTACATTGACATCAGGGTATAACAATTAAATCTAAAAAAAAATGAGTAAATAAAGGGATCTATTGATGTTGGTAAAAGTGAACTGAATACCCAGAAAAGGTCAAATCAAATAAGTTGGATTTGTTTTTTTCATCGAAGGGTAGGACAAGTCATAAGTACTGAAAGGAGATATATTTAAGGTATTGCCTTTCTTAATATTTTGTGGGGGAAATTAGCTCACACAGACTGCTAATCCCCATGACTACAGAGGTGATGTGGCTTTCTGTATTCCTCTCCATAACCCCTTTCTAATACGTGCCATTTTCCCTGGTTAGTCAAGAACATGGGGGCAGACCAAGTCCAGTCCTGTAACTTAGTAAATGTGTGACCCTGAGAAAACCACCATCAGTGAAATGAGAAAAATCAAGCAGCTAACCTCATAAGATTATTATGAAGCGTAAATGAAACAATGCTGACAAAGTGCTGGGCGTACTTCCTGCTGTACAGGAAACACTGTAAGGGGCAGTTTTCACTGTCACTACTGCAGCGGTCTTTTCACTGTCAGGCTCATTTCAAACTCATTTTTCTCCCTGTGCTCAACCCGCTCTCTCCCTTGTCTTTCTAAACATCACTCATCCTGCCAGTCCTGCTTTAAGCCCCCTCTGTTCCAAGGGGGCATCTCTGAGAACATTAGCTTTCATGCATGTTCTCTTTCTCTGAATTCCTGCTCACAGGTAGATCTTAGCACTTCGCTATGTCCATCCTTATTGCTCTGCAATACTTGTTTCATGATCGTTAGTTATACTTCCCTGAATGGATGTAGAATGATAGTCCTGAGGGTTACAATAGTTCCTTAAAACATTAGATGATCATCTCTCAAAAACTGTCATGTTATTCCCAGTAGTTGAGGACTAGACAGGTGACATGAATGTCCCAGGTCCAAGGTCACAGAGCAGCTAAGTGACGAGTCAGTGGAACTCCAAAGACCATGCCTTCTATGGTGGTATGTGGGATTCAGAGCCAGGCCAACCTGCGTCTGGATCTGTGACCTCGGGACAATCACTCACTCTCTCTGAGCTTCGTTTTCCTCCTTTGTAAAGTGAGACTGATCCTGCTTACCTTGAAGAGTTGTTGAGAAGATGAAGTGGAATAACATACATAAAGCCCCTAAGCGCCATGCCTAGCACTGTTGAAAAGATGCTAAAAAAAAAATCAGACCCCTTTCTATTCCTTCCTTCCTTCCTACATTGTTAACAATAAAGAAGGCGTCTTCTGCAGCTCCTAAGCTCCAAGTCTGGATTAAGCATCAAATAAACACTTGTTTATTTACCCAAAATTAGGATTTCTGGTGATGAAGAATATTACAACTGGATTATTCCTAGAGTCTCTGTCCTTGCTAGCCCTAAGGACTGTAGATCTTTGTAACCAACACCAAGTGCAGACTCGGTGTGCTGTAGGCATTGTAGCCTCATTTCGGGCTGGGCTCTGCATTATGAGATTTTTAACTCACATTTCACTTCAATCAGCATACATTTCTTTTCATTCTGAGTACTTTTAAGGAACCAAACCATATAAAGTGATCAGGATATGGCTTTGCTTGCAAAATATCCAGACTTGTGTGGAATGGCAGATGTATTGACAAATAACCTTAATAAATTTACGTGCCACAGAGAAAATGGCTGCAGAGTGATGTGGAAACATGGAATCAGCAATCCACTCTCCCCGAGAAGGGGAAGCAAAGAGATACTGAAGGATGACATTTGAGCTGGACCTCGTGGGTCAAGCGTTTACCAGGCAAGTAAATCCTGTATTAAAAGTGTTGACAGCACTGTGGTCTGCTTTGCTATCCTTTCCTCCTGTAATTCCTGTGCTGAGAGTTAATCAGGGAATTCTGCTAGGGTTTTGAGGATCTGGGTTGTCATCTACACTCAGCAAATTGGGAGAGAAGGATCACAGCGGGGGAAGGTGGTTGAGGAGAGGAGAATGCTTTGAGGATAATGAATAATGTGCAAATGCCCAACAGCCAACTTAAGACCGTGTGAAGAGAAGCATCTTTCCTACACGGATGGTGATGCTGACATCAAGTCTATTTACATAGCTCAGCAAATAAATGCTGCATTAACAATGTTCACAGCACTGCCTAATAAATCCATCACCCAGCTCCAGTGTGGCTAATGTCAGCCCAGAGGAATCCTGGCAGAATCCTCCGTGATTCCACCCACTCTGTTTGGAAGTGTGAGATATTAATTAAAGAAAAGCTGCAGTGCATGCAGCCTCCCGGCTGGCTCGAGCTGGCAGCAGCCTGCTAGCCATATGTGAGCGGGTAAGACCAGTTTCTTCTTCAACCTCCCTAGTTTTTGAGTTCAAACCCTCCTCCTCCCCGGCTTAGCTCATGTGCCAGAGCTTCCAATTCCCTAAACAGGCCCTCATGACTTGGTCATTGTCTAGGCTTTGCAAGACCTTTTTATTACAGCGTTAGAAGTTGTGTGATTTTTCTGTGGCAAGATAATGGGATTGCAAGACCGTTCAGGAGAAATCAGGATTGGATGAGTATATAAGGCAAAGAACATTTGATCAAGGAGTTCTTTTTCTTTAGAGCACAAGAAAATCCTGCCCGTCCTAAATATGGCTTTGAACAAAAATAGCAATTGTGTTTTCTCAGCAGCTCCTAGAAGAGGGCTTTAGAGGGGAGAATATGGTTTCTGGCTACTTTAGCCAGGATGAGTAGCGACTTAGCTGCTGCTAAGTTGAGAAACATGTCATTTGTCTTTGATGATGTATGGGTACCTTTCCTCTTTTTCTGCAGGCTATAGCTCTGTCCATCTTTCTCTACCAGGTGCTGAGTGCCCTCTTGTCCTCTCTTGTCATCCTTCTGCTCTTGAGTTAAGACTCAAATAGTCATTCATACCTTACTGTACATGAGTTTTAGGTAGAACTCAATGTCCTTAAGGTGCTTTTTTAAAAAAAGATTCTATTTATTTATTTCAGAGAGAAGGGAAGGGAGGGAGACAGAGAGGAAGAGAAACATCATCAATCAGCTGTCTCTCAGGCACTCCCAACTGAGGACATCGGCCACAGCCCAGGCAGGCATGTGCCCTGACTGGGAATTGAACCCTCAGCCTCATGGATTGCAGTCTGGTGCTCAACCCATGCAGCCCCACCAGCCAGGGCTCTTGAGGTATTTTTGAGATTTGATGGTAATAAGAACTCTCACCTATGAAGGCATTAAGGATCATGGGTAAGGTAATTGTCTGTTTCCTATACAGGGGTACTCGTACCAACCTCATAGGCAGTAACATCTAGGAGAGACCTCCGAATCAGTCAGGGCAGAAGGCTGCTCCTGCCATCGCTTGTCATTGACTCTGAATGCAGCCATTCTCCAAGGTGGGGGGATCGCCTTGATGTCCAGTCTCCCTGCTCTAGTTTAGAGACTATGAGGGAATTTCTTTTATGTTGGCATAACATTTATGTACCATAAAATTGACCCGCTTAAAGCGTGCATTTCAATGGTTTTTAGTATATCCACGGTTGTACAACCATCACCGCTATCTAATTAGAAAACATTTTCAACACCCCCCCCAAAAAGGCCATGTCCACTAGAAGCCACTGCCCATCGTCCCCTCTCCCCACCCCTCACTGACCATTAACCCGCTTTCTGTCGGTGCGGACTCATCTCTCTGCACATTTTGCACAAACAGACTCATGCGACATGTGGCCTTTCGTTTCTGGATCCTCTTAGCCTAATGTTTTCAAGGTTCATCCACGTGGCAGCATATATCAGCACTTCATTTCTTTTTGTGGCTAAATAATATTCCATTATAGGGTATATCGCATTTTATTTTTCCATACATCAGTTGATACACGTTTATACTTTTTGAATGACGTGAATAAGGCTGCTATGAATATTCATGTCCAAGTGTTTGTATAAATATATATTTTAATTCTATGAGGGAAACTTTTACCGCCAAGCCGTTTTTATGCCCACATCCTTTATTAGGCTATCGCCTCCCTTCTTTTCCTGTCACTACCATCTGTGCTTGGCACAGTGCCGTGAACCCAGAGGGGCTCAAAAAGTGCTGCTGCTGACAATTCAAAGGGCTCAAGCTGCATGGAAATTAAAGAGTTCTACAGGGTTTTTGAGAACTCCTTCAGTCCTGCCCATTCCATTCTGATGGCTGTGACTTGGGCTCTGGCCTGTTCTAGAAGATTAGGCAGATTCTAGTCATTCTTTCCAGATGTAAAATTCCACCCTCAACCATCTGGAAAAAAATAATCATTCTTGCTTTGAAGCTTTTCCCAAACCAACTAGATGGGATTAATCTTCAAGTCTTTCCTTCACTTAGCACTGAATTTGTCCTTCAACAAAGGGTTTAGGACCATTGGACTTGGCTTGTAGTTATCTATGCATATGTTTGTATCACCCCCACTTGATGACAAGGTTTGCAGAGTCAAGGGTTCTTGATTGCTCATCTGCCATCAGGAGGACCAGCCTGATGCCTTTGTCATAGGAGCTGTGCACTGACTGCTTGTTAATTGAGTGCTATGTGGAGCCAGATGGCCGTGTAAAAGGGGGGGTGTAAGCATGCTAATGAGGTATAGCAAGGGCCTGCACAGAATTTCCCTGGCTCCTGGAACATATGGTGTGGGCTTCCATGGTTCTCCTGGGCAAGAGGCCCAGGAAGTGAATGAACGCTGTCGAAAGCAGAGATGTGAAAAGCTAAGTCTCTGCACACGTCCCTTGTTTTCCGTAGAAAGTATGTTCCATGCTCGCTGTGGTTTGCACCACTGTCCTTGGGGGCTCTTCTCTTCCAGAGCTCAAGTCACCTTCTTTTTGGGGAAGTTTTCAATGTGGCCTCCGAAGGCGACCATCTGGCTTAAATTCTGACTCTGTCATTTACTGGCTACAGCCTTGAGCAAGTTATTGAAATTCTCTGTGCTTTAGTTTCCCCATCCGAAAGAATGGGCCTAGTGATAGCCCTGGATGTCAGTCAGGGTTAGCACCGCGATCTCTTTCCCCCTACATTCCTCTATCATCGCACAGCACGGTAGTGAGTTTTCTCTCATTTTTCAGTAGAGCAATGTTCCTTGGCCCCCACTCATTTCTCTAGTGGTCTTACCTATCCAGAACACCCCTGAGAACCAAGAAGCATGCAAATAAATGACAATACCACCCACACCACCATCAGTGTAACTGAGCACCCAACTCGATGTCGTAGAAACCCTGCACTAAAAATGAATGGGCTTTGCTCAGGACATCTCTTCTACCCACACTCACAGGGCATGCACAGTTAGGACAGCTGCATCGGCTGCTTTCCTGATCCGCGGCATAAGCGGAAGTGGTCCAGGGTCACTGACGGGGGTGGGAGTGGGGGGAATAGTCCTCCACACGTAGTGCTCAGAGTGTGGTACATAACGCCCATTGCCATGTCTCTGAGAAGGAAGGCAAGAAAGTGTTCACAGGTTTTAGAAAGAGTATAATGAGCATAATTAAACTTATAGAATAGTGCCCTCTCAAATGACAGCAGGTGAACAAGGGACCATGCTCATTTTTCTCCTCTTCACATCTCATAAGCTGTTGTTAAAGAGTTTCAGAGCTCATATTTCTTTTGCATCCTCATAACAGCTCCTAAGTCAATACTGACGCTCCTGAGAAATCCATGAATTGTTGGTAAAAACAGCTTATCTGTAAAACGCCCACAGCGTGGTTTTTAAGGTAATCGGATCTGACCCCATTCAAAATAATGTTGCAGAGTCATTGATATGAGTATTTTATTTGAAACCATTATTGAAATAGAATAAGGTTTATGAACCAGGCAAATGTAAATTGTTTCCCTCTTGGGGGTGTAACCCTCCAGAGACGTGCTGTTCACCAGAACTTTCTGCGAGAATGGAAATATTCTGTGTCCATGCTGTGTAAAGCTGTAGCCACTTCTCACATGGCGCTACTGAACACTTCAAATGTGGCTAGTGCAATGGAGAAACTAAATTTTAATTTTTATTTACTTTTACTTAGCTTAAATTTAAA
Source organism: Carollia perspicillata (assembly GCA_004027735.1). NCBI lineage: Eukaryota > Metazoa > Chordata > Mammalia > Chiroptera > Phyllostomidae > Carollia > Carollia perspicillata. The sequence goes on along the minus strand of PVKM010031630.1, from coordinate 9,617 downwards.
AGCCATGTGTGGCTAGTGGCTGCCAGACTAAGCAGTCCCGCTCCAGTGTTCAGTACTGTGAGTGCGAAGTTCACGTCAACCTTTGGTTTTCTAGAACCATCTAGCCGGAGTCAATACTGAGAGTGGCCCCGATATCCTGCCCAATCGTGATCATTAGACAAAGATTTCATTAACGGATGGTTTAACAAGTTTTTCAGTAAAACACATTTCTTGCATATCCCAAAGACCAACTTCACTAAGGAATGCTGAGTTAATCCTGGCCTTGAATGCTGGCCAGGAGACCTGACCCTACCTCTCAACAAGATTATCTACAAGCTCTCTTAGCCAAGTCACAGAAGTAGACACCCAATGTGGGGGTTTGGGAAAAATGCCTTGATTACCAGACTTCTGGGCCAGTTCAGTCACCAGCTTTCCTTGGGGCCACTACCATTGCTAGGAGAAAGGAAGACCCATTGGGCTGAGCCATAGATTAAATTCTGGGGAAGAAGGGCTGGCCTCCCGCTCTGTGAAAGCGGAGACACAGCGGAATGAAATGGGACAGTGAGGAACCAGACCTGCAGAAAAGACTGCCCAAAGCCAGAGCACCAGGGTCCCATCTCCACCCTCATGCTTTCTGCACCCCAGTTGCTCAAAGGCACAGAGTCAGGAAGGCCCGCTTCTTCCAGACCCTGGTTATGACACCCCAACATAGGCTCCCTGGTCTACCTGCAGTCAAATCACCTGGGAGTGGTGGTTAGAATGCAGATTCCAGGGCCCCACAGCCGACCTACTGAATCAGAATCTTTGGGATGGGAGACCCTGGAGTCTGCCCTGAGACTTCCTTATGGGAATGAACCCCTCCTATGGGAGAATCCTTCCAGCGGGATTCTCATAACAAGCACCCAGCAGCTTCCACTGCAGACAGACCGTTCTGGGATTAGGAGAGAGCCAAGAACAGGCTGCCATCCTCATAGTGGTGGATTGGGAAGAACAGAGACTGGGAGCCAAATGGTCTGTGTTCTCCCAGCCCTCCCGTGGGCATGTAAGCGATTTGACGCCTTCGTCTTCAGCTTCTTCTCTGGCCCCTCTGTTGGCTGCCAGATAGTTTTATCTTGATGGTTTTCTATTTCCTTCACTGAGGTGGCTTAGTTTCTTACTATGAAGGTTTAAAATACATGTGTATATATTTATTGATTTTCCATACTTCTATTTAGTTGGCATCATTAAAGCAACCTATGCTCGTTACCAAAAAAAAAGAAAGAAAAATCCAAGTATTACAGAAATGCCTCTCGCCATGGCCAACTGCAGTCATACTTCTTAGAGATGATTCTTACTAGCAATTTGATGTATGTTCTTCTAGACTTAAAAACAAGAATTGTCGGAGCAGCAGCAGCAGTATAACTGACAGCCACTGAGTGCCGATCTGAGTGCTCACTATGCATCAGGCAATGTGTCCGTTGCTGTGCATACATTGTGCATTTCAGCCTCACAACAACCCTCAGAGGTAGGCACTCTCTTCCTATTTAGGGTTGGGAAAATTGTATACACATAAACACCAATAATTTGTCTTTGCAAAAAGGGGACAATGTAATGCCTTCAGTACTGTAACTTGCTTTCTTCATTCTTAATATAATGTGAACACCTCTCCAAAACCGTACATACAAAACTTTTAACGTCTTCAGTGTTCGTTTATATGAAGCATCATAATTAAGCAATCCCCGAAAGACGTCTTTATATTGTTTTACAAACAATGCTACAGTGCTACAACAAACATTATTTTACAGCTACATTTGTGTGCTTGTGTATTTCTGTCAGACACATTTCTAGAAGTAGAAACAGAAGGTCAGTGTACATACAGCAAATCATTATGTTGTACACCTTAAACTAATACAGTATTACGTGCCAATTATATCTCGGTAAAACTGGGGAAAAAAAGAGAGTCTTAACGCCACTCTAGCTTTTAAAAAAACAGTAAGGCATCTAAATGAAAAATGTTAATACTTTCTGCACAATCTGGATCACAGAAGACTGTATTTGAATGTCTCTTCTATGTGCTGAAGGTCTTTTCATATCTAAATGCAAATACAAAGTGAGGACCAGGACATCTGTTTCTCTGAGCTGGTTTTAGATTCTCGGTTCTGCCACTGAACAGTCAGGAAACTGGGAGCCGTGAGGGAAGCACCTGGTTAAACATCTGAGGCCTTGGTTTCTTCCCACGCAAAATCACAACACAGTGGAGTATACGGGGTGGGCAAAAGTAGGTTTCCAGCTGTGCATAGGCAAAACAGTTTATTCTTGTATTACTATTAATTCATTGTTAACTTATTTTCCATATGATCAACTGGAAACCTTCTTTTGCCCACCCTTTATTTTCTGAAGCCCCCTTTGTTCTGACATTCCCGGATTGGGTTAATCCTTTAGCTCTCCGCCTTTGTTTTCCTGTGTATGAAAAAAGATCGGATTCTCTTGGCCTTCCAGGATCAATTAGTGAATGCATCAGTTAACTAAGACCTTCCAAATATAGAAGGGCTAAGTAGTTCTCTTATTACTTAGAGAGCAAGCGGATCTTTGCTGGGTATAACCTAAAACTTCTTTAACTTTGATAACAGTTACTGGGTCTTCAAGTAAAAGCAAGATAATTATTGAATCCAAGGGGCCGCTCCATGGCCAGCATGCTGTTTATTTTGTGTTTTAACCCCCTTGTCTTCTTTACTGTGTTGCTTGTGGGTGTGTTGCATTTTGTCTCGGCATTCTGGAGCCCCGCCATGACGAGGAGCAGGGGGTGTTCGGGAAGGCCGACGTGGTATCCCATCTCTCCCGGGAGTCTTGCCTTCCCAGAATGAGTATTTCCAACTGTTTGTTCCCTAACAAAGAAGGGATTGTGTGGACCACGACCTCACAGAACACACAGCACATTTTGGTGAGGGAATTACTCAATGTGCATCTGTGGTGTTTGGGACAAAGTCTGAGATAAGGCCTTGGATGTTCATTGTGTTCCAGAGTCCTTGTTCCACACGGCCCTCTTCACGTTTCTGATGCCACAGCCAGCACGGGCATCGTCATCCCCGCTGTCAGGATGCAGACGCGGGAATTCAGAGAGGTGCGCTGACTTGCCTGGAATCACACAGCAGTAAGTGGCAGAGCCCGGGGCAGAGCCCGCGTCCCTTCCTCACCCCTTCAGTGGGTCCCAGCATGTTACTCTTCAGTACTTCTCTGATGGCCCCTTTTAATGGCCGGAGTCCTCTTCAGCACCTTCTCCAGTTCAGACAGTTGAAAAGGTTCGGCACTTTGGTATTTTAAGGGGCACGTACAGTCTATGGCGTGGAATTTCTCTGAATTCTGGATCCGGCCGATGGTGAGTTTCACTTTCTAAAACACAAGGAAGAAAACAGGACAGTGACTGAAGAGCATACTTTAGGACTGTTTGTCCCCAGTCCATCCTCACTCACACACTTTGCAGCTGGCACTGAAGGAAGCCTGGGGTGAACTGTAATCTCGGGGCAGAGGAAGCCAGCATGGCTTGCGTAGCCAGGTGGGAGACGGATTTTTATTCTCTCACATCCACTGTCTGAAACCCTTAGAACAGATTCCAGATGGCACGGTGCCTGACAGGCCCATTTGTACCAAGAATGGAAAAGCCTCTGGACACTAAAGGACTGGACCATCTGACGGAACACGCGCCTGACAAAATGGGGACAAAACTGAAGTTTGATGTGTCTCCTGCAAAATCTGGCATCTCCCCCGCTGCTTGTAAATTCTCACATTGTCTCCTCTCGCTGTCTCTACCCACCCCCACCTCAAACTCCTCCTTCAGTCCACTCAAGGGAGGAGGGTGGGTGTGCCTGGTTCAGCTACTTAAAACAACAGGGGCCATTGGCTGCCCCGCCTTCGAGTCCACACCTCCCCTCTTCCAACATTCTTTTTCCTTCCAGAGGCCAGAACTTTGAATTTTCAAAAAGGACCGTTTATCCCCCTTAACATAAAGAAATAAGTCAAGGAGGGTGGGGTAAGAAAGGAGGGAGACTTTTTTCATCATCCAAGATAATCACGTTGGCGAATACCCCAGATTTCTCAATGGCCTGTACCTGCCCCCCAGAGAACGGGACAAGCAGATTGGACGCAGGAGAAACGTTGTTGGCCCCTCCTAGGCAACGGACTTCATAATCTAGATGCCCAGGCAAAAGCCCTTTTCTTGGATCTGCTCCCAGGCCAAAATCCTTCCCTTGGCTTTCAGCGCCGATGCCTGGATCTTCGGGTCAGAGCACTGTTTGGTAACTTTTCGAAAGGTTCAGAAGATTATATTGAATGCTTGTCCCCAGCATGGGTCTTTGGCAGAGGAAATACAGTGACCAGATGGTCAGACTGGGCCCCTGAAAGCGACCTCTTTTCCACTGCACGAATGTCTGCCCTGGTCTTTGAAACCCAAGGTCAACACCTCCTTCTCTGAGACACCTTTCTGGCCTCCCTCAAGTAGATTTACTCCATTCCTCCTTTACGCTGCCGTGGCCCTCTGTTCGTGTCTGAAGGCACACGCTGTGTCGTCACTAGCACGTAAGATGCCTGGTTTATCCACTGACCTGTGAGCTCCTGAAGCTCAGGCTGAGGCCTCTTTTGTAGCTCTGGGACCTAGCACAGTAGCCAGCACACAGATAGATGTTCGCGATACATGGTCAGTGAATGAATGAATGAATGAATGAATGAATGAGTCCTTGCTCTCCCACTAACTAGTTATGTATCTAAGATAACTCACTGAGCCTTACTAGTTTTCCATTTAGATAACAGGGGTAATATAATTTGTCTAACCACATCACACAAAGCTATTGTGTGATGTTGGAGAGATAAGACACATATAATCAATCATAAGCTCTCAGAGCCAGAAGAAATTTGGGAGGTCATCCTGTACAGGGGTTGGCAGAAATTTTAAGACAACAGATTGTTTCTTCAAAGACAGCTAATAGGAAAGCCCAACATATAAAAATGATAAACGTAGATTGCTCTGGTTGAAACCCCGTACCGACACCCCTCCTTCTCCTCTCCGCCTGTCATTTTCAGGGGCCAAGAAGCACTGTTTGAAAACCAGCTCTCTCACTAGAGAGAAGACACTGATGCCCAGAGGAGTGATTTTCCCAAGGTCGGGTGGCTCATGAGAAATAAGGAAGGACAAGGGAAGGGGTGAACCATCTGGAGGCTGTCCTAATAGGCAGAACCATGTCTGAGCTCCCAATATGGACCAGTTGCTGCTGTAAGGACGTCAGATATATTATCGCATTTAACCCACCAATGACTAATGTTATCATGACCCCTGATTTTACATTTGGGAGCACTGAGGCAAAAAATTGGCTAAAGGACCTGAGATGCAAGCCCTGAGCCAGCTTGATTCTGATGCAAGCTCCTGATGCCACATCATGCTGCGTCTGAGGCCCCGAAGCCAGCTGTTCAGCCTCCTAGCCCCAAGCTCTCTCCAAAATCACTTTATGTAAAGGTATTTTGAAAGGGCCCTAAAATAACCTTCTGTTATTTACACCTATTGTAGGAAGTGTTATTTGCACTTCTTATTCTCTTATTTTCACTTGGTGGCTGAGGACTGAAGAGTCTTGTTTGTGTTCAGAACAGTTCAGACTCCATCTAAGACTTGATCTGGTCCCATCTGGCATCGATTTGCCCCGGGCAGGGCCCATCAGCAGGACTTACCTCCTTCTGGACCGACCGTCTGAGAAACAAGTAGGCTTCCTCCAAGCCATGCGGCTTCAGGTCATTCACGGCCAAAAGGTGATCTCCGTGGAAAAATAAGCATCCCAGGCGCTGGGGGCCTTCCCAGTGAGCCACACTGCAAGGGAACACAGCGTGCGACACAAGTGTGAGGCCGTGCTCCCTGGCCGTCCAGGTCATGCATGGGGACGTGGACGGGGCCCTGCACTGCAGTCTATCCCAGTGTTACTCCCACTAGTTCCTTTAGCTGTGTGGCACCACGCCTAATGTATTTGGATTCTGTTTTCTGTCTGGAACATTCTTTCCCCTTTCAGCACTGTGGGAGGCTGATCTGTCCTCCAAAGCCTCTATGCAAAGCCCTCTTAGGTTCCATGTCCCTTACTTTAAATAATTGTTCTTCCCCCACCCCGGGCATCTGTTGCGCTCTGTGAGTGCCTCCCTTATTGTATACTCACATAAAATACATTTTATATTCAGTTGTTTATGTGGCTGTCTTTTTTGCCAGTAGTGTGGTACCATCTTTTAAAACCTGTTTATAAGCCCATAACTCCAGGGAAACAAACGGGGCTCAAAAAGTATTTGCTGAAAGTGAGCAGCCCATGGTGATTATGCAATGACTACCTAATGTACAAAAAAACCAAATGAATGAATGAGAAAGCCCAGGTGCAGAGAAGTCCAGCTTTAGTCAAATATGTATTGAGCCTTGGATTGTGCGAGATGTGGGAAACTACAGGGCTGTTGTTCCCGCCCCTCACAGGACTTACACGGCAATGGGGGTGAAACGTCTACTTTACGTGAAAGAGCTTTCTTCCCCTGTGAAAATGTAATCCTCCATCAAAATGAATTACAGAGACTTTAAGAGAATTGGAATCAAATAAACAGCGATTATTTCAAGGAAATTCTCTGTCACAGAGTCTGTCGTGTCTGTCCCCGGCTAGCAGGCTTTCAGCTGGTGTCTGGAAGTCTAGACACCAATACATCCTGTCCTTTGAGACTTTAGATTCTGATCGGCTCCACTAACCTCATTCATCCACAGATACTCATTGCCCACTGAGTGGGATAACTTCCAGGGCCCATATGTATTCTAGCCCATCTTCCTCACCTTGAAAACAATCAGAAATTTGCTCCTTCCTGGACTTTCGGGTCCTCCTCTACGTGCCCACTCCCTTCTGACTCTCCCACATCGACCACACCCCTGTCTCTCCCTCAGTCAAAGGCCTGCTACCAACAGCAAAAGAACAGTCCAGTATCTCCGGTAGGTTTTGCCACCTACAGAGTTTCAAGGTGTAATTGTTGTCCTCATATCTTCCAACTCAATTTATAATCAGTACCCATCAAGCCTCCGGCCTTACCATATCCGCCCCGCGGCTTCTGTGAGAGCCAAATAATTAGTGATGTCGGAAAGAGAAAGGAACACGTTCAGCTTCTCCACATGGCTCTCATCAGGAATGTTACTATGAGATAAAACATTTGTAAAAGTCAAATCCAGCAACTGTCTCTGGCTCTCAGCTGCGCTTCCTGGGTAAACTTTCTGGCCTCCTATGAGATGTCATTTTCCAGCTAAAGAGCATCTAAAACATTCAGGAAAGACTGTGAATTTAAGTCACTGGAAAGTACCCACTGAAGCCCTCCCCCCGCCTTGGGATGGGGTAGTGGGTGGAAGGCAAATGAGAAGGGAGAAAAAAATGGACTGAATTGATTCTATAGCTATCCGCCCGTCAGTTTGCCTATTTGTCAGCTGGGAATGATTCCTGGAAGAAGACACAGGAAAGAGTTACAACTGAGAACAGTCTCACCAAAGACCCTTGCCATCACTCGACATGTAAATGTCCTCTTTCCCCTCGTCTAGAAGCAAGCCTCCTGTGAGTGGCATGCCCATACTTTTAATGGTAAAAGCTGGTTGACATGGTCCCCAGAAGAGTGTGATCTAAGGCCTGAAAGACTAGCCAAGGGAGAATTTTTAAAAAACATTTGAAAATGCCACCCATGGCCCAAGGGACCATGCTGCACCCAGCTGGGCTGCTTGCTGTGGTTGGCCACCATGTTGGTGAGAAGAAGGGGAAGCTGGTCAGGCTCTTGGCTGACTTTGAGATTTTTAGGAACTGCTTTAAAATTTGAATTCTGAGTACATAAGGAAGGCTGCCTTGCTCTAAGGGCCCATGAAGTTTGAGAAAGTAGAACTTTACTTGATTAATATAGTCAGTTGCACGACAGTTAGGGAGGCTGGTGCCTTTTTGTCATTGGTGGTCTGGGCTTCTGTTTTGGCAGGTGAGAGGCAAGAGGCGCTTCCCGAGCCTTGTTCTTGTAGGTGACACTCCCCATTCTGGGTCTCTGGAACGGCCTGGGATTCCTCTTTGCTCTCAGCAGACTCATCGGTTGTGTCTTTGAACAAACTAAAATATAAGAAGTGAACACAACCCTTTTTTAGCATGTCTATTTACGACTTTCACATTTAAGCACCTAACAGCCATGTGAATGTTAACAAGATGTTGAAGTATGTCCAACCACCAAAATCACAGTCACAGTTAGAGTCGAATCCAACAAACTTTCCATCTAAAAGTGGATGCGGAGTCAAAGTAACCCTTTACATCGGGAGGGGTGGGAGACAGAAGTGAGAGTGTGGGAGAGACAAATGCGAAAGAGAAAGTGACTTTCCCAGGAGACAGAAAGATATCCTCAGGATCTCATTAATGGTTTTCTGTGGGGAGAGAAACCAAGGCTCACTTTTTCTTGTTCTGAGGTCGCCGAATAATGTGTAGAATTTGGTCTTTGATAATGCTTTCGTATTAATATCTCAATTGTAATTTTCTATAACAGCATATTAGCTAAAATAAATTTTTACAATATGGCCATTCTACTCACCAGGATTTCATTGACATGTAATGATGCTCAATTCTCTCGGAGTCCTGGTCTGGACTACCAGGTACAAGGGATTCATAGGATTCGTTGGAAGCAATGATATTATCCAACTGCAGACAAGAGGAGTAAAGGTGAGGACGCAGGTCTCCACATCAGGCAGGCACCATTCTCCTCCTCACCTGTGGCTCTGGGCCCTGACCTAGGACACGCATCCGCCATTGGATGCACCGTGGTGCTCATTCTGGGGGCGGAGCCAGCCGAGCTTTGGGCACACTCAGCATCTCTTTTCTTCTCCTGGGTTCCCCATGCTCTTGATGCAAAATGTTTCATTAGGCTAGTTGCTATTTACTTTTTGGTTTCATTAGCAGGCACTTAATAACATGAATTCTTTTTCCCAATCAGCACTACTGTGAAATCATGTCACCCTATAATGTGGAGCTGGACTAAGGCTGCTATGTTCACAGGTAACCCAAGTGGCTTCGGCAGGCTCTAAAGGGTCTTAGAAAATGCTGCCCTGGTGAGGTTCTCAGCAAGCCCCTTGAAACCAAGACAGCCATTTGGGGCAATGGTGGCCCCAAATCCAAAGGGCTTTCTGTTGCCTATCTAACCAATTATGTATCAACCCATAATTGAAGAGTTCATTCCAGTCAAGCCAGTTTCCCCACTGCACCCCTACACACGGTGCTCTTCTAGTGCCATTGTCACGCTGCTTCCTTCTCCAGGGCTGCCCGTTTGCTCTTCTGCCTAATGAAGTTGATTTCAGGCCTGGCCGAGGTCCCACAGTGCCTCCCGACCACCATGGCCACTGCCAGTCTCTCCCTTCTCTGAACTTCTACTGCACAGTTTTGTACTTAATTTTTTAAAATGGTCTTTTATCTTCCACTTCTGGGTGTATATCTGAAGAAAGCCAAAACACTAATTTGAAAGAATAAAGCACCCCTATGTTCATCGCAGCATTATTTACAATAGCCAAGATAGGGAAAGGGAAGCAAGCCAAGTGCACATCAATAGATGAGTGGATAAAAATGTATACATTGCATATATATAATGCATATATATATATATATATA
>PVKM010031629.1:0-16750 GCA_004027735.1 Carollia perspicillata | reverse complement strand
GTTTCACCAGGAAAAAATCGTGGATAATAAAGAGAAGCTATTGTTATCAGAAACAGGGGATCATTGCTTAGAGAAGATGTATACACTATAATTCGACCTCTATCAGATTCATTTCTCTGTCAGGGAGTTCATTTCCTGAGATTATGTAATGTCCTTCTGAGATCATAAAAGCGGTGTTCTCATATGCCATGAATTTTTACGTTATTCTTTCTGGGAAACATTTACTAATTTCAAAATGTTTCCTGAAACTTGTGCTGCGTTTAGAGAAGATATGAGAATCCTGATGATACTTAAGTTTTTAGAGATACCAATTATTAAATGTCTTATTAACAGTTGTATTTACCAATAATTTTTGGACAACGCAAAGAATAATGTGTCACAATAATAAATATAATGCATAGGAATAAAGAGCACCTCATTAATACATTTTAAGATATGTATAAGGCTTCTACATATGCTCAAAACAAAGTTCTTGCTAATGAAGAAATTTCATTGTGTCCAAGTATTGTCTATTTATATTGTACAATCAGCATTTTAGCAACAGAAACCCATGTTAGACACTGAGCTTCGCTATCCACAACTGAGTGACACTGGACGAGTGGAGGGAACCGGTTCGTTTTAAGTCTGGCAGATGTGACTCAGCCCTACAGGAGTGATGTGGTGGGCAGGAGCCAGACCCTCAAATCGTTTTTTTCCGTGGGAATCAGGACTGGAAAATGCATTCACAACTGTTACAGCTTGCTCTGGCTGAAACTCCCTCACCGTGGTCTAAAACAGTAGATGTTTATTGCCTGCCCTCAAAGTAAATTCCAAAGCCCGTGTGAACTTTCCCAAGGATGGAGCTAATCAGCTTGCAGCCTTTCCCTTCTGCATCTGTTATTTTCATTTCCTTGATTGTACCTAAAATATAGACAGCAATATTCTATGTAACAGATAATACATCCTTCTTTGATGTAAGACCCAAGAAAAACAATAAAAGCTTGTCCAGGCCAGGGTCAGTGCACTCTCCCCTTGAGAGAAGTGGCCGCAGGACTGTCATCTTAAGAGAGTACCACACAGTCCCTTTTCCTCCACAGGACTGCTGTGGTCTGTGCATTTGTCTTCATCTTCAGCCACAACACGCAGACTCTGCTGGCCAGTCTGCCACAGACGAGATGCAAAAACTTTCCGAGATGCATTTCTCGTTTGTAAAATGAACAATGGTAATAGTTCCTTCCCTGGGTTGTTAGAAGGATTAATTAAGGTAATGAATATAAAGTGATTAGCACTATGCCTACCATGAAGTGACCCAAACATTCAATAAATATTGGTGAACTAATGATAATCACCATTAATCATTATTATCATCTATTTTGTAAAATCACACATATGAAAACCCATTATTTTCTACTATTCACTTACTATTGTTGTTTAGGTAGCTCCATAATTGTACACAGTTGTAAACATAGCAGAGAAAAACGTTTGTATTGGTTTCCTTTTACTTGTTATGTTGCTTAGCATTCTTTATAAATTATTAAAGAAGCAATTTACCTCCAAATTCTCAGTTGTGCTATGGACAGGATCATTTTGATTATTTGTAATAAAAAAACTTTTATAAACATGTCTAAATATGTACCATTTTACAAATTTTGAAATTATATTCTAAAGGTAAATTGCTAGGAGTACAACCTGTGTCTTTAAAAATATAGCACTGCCCTGGCCGGTGTGGCTCAGTGGATTGAGTGCCGGCCTGTGAACCAAAGGGTTGCCGGTTCCATTCTCAGTCACAGCACATGCCTGGGTTGCAGGCCAGGTCCCCAGTGGGGGGCTGCAACCACACATTGATATTTCTCTCCCTCTCTTTCTCACCTCCTTCCTCTCTCTCTAAAATAAATAAAATCTTTAAAAAATAAAATTAAAATATAGAACTTAATTGTTTTCCCATTATGAGAGGAATAATTTTACTAAATTCCTCATTCCACTGTGTGTTATAATTTACATTTTTAGTAAGTACTGTCTTTGTTCATTTTACATGAATTTATTTATTCTTGGAAAATCTTACATAACATTTATATATTCTTATTATAAGCACTATAGACATATATACATGTTTAAACATAATTATACCAGTTGCTTTTCCAAGCCTATTTTTATTTTTTTGAGTTGTTTTCACTCCATGCAGGTTTTACAGCCCTATGTCATCCAATTAGTACTTCTCTGTGATTTAATTATTTCAACGTTTACACCATTATCACTGTCATAATATTAATCCAAATAGACTTCCAGTTGTTTTCTGTTTATTTTTCTAAGTTTATCTTGCATCTGCTTACGTGACTTTCTATACCAGTTCTGCCTAACAGAACTTGTTTTGGTGATGAGAATATTCTACATTTGCACTATCCAACAGACTGGTCACTAACCAAGGTTGGATATTGAACATTTTAAATAATGCTAACAGTGTTGTGTTGAAATACTTGGCCTTCGTAAAATATTTACAGTATGCAACAAGTATGATTTGTATTTTCCTGATATCAATGACATAATTGATTCCCACCTTTGGGTTAGAAAATAAATGTTAGCTATTGGCTACTTACATATAAAATTATATACCTTTAGTTTATATTGATTGATATAGTTCTAGCTTTTTTTTCATTACTGTCAATTATTGGCACATCCAATATGTCTTTCATTGGCCCACATGAAATGAGTACTCTCTTGAGTTTATGAAATATATCCTGATTTATAATTATGGCAGTGTGGGTGCTTCCTAATTATGAATATATATTTTTTCATGTTTTTATCCAACCATGTAATATGAAAAATAGAGAAATATATTAAAGAAGATACAAGATACCAGAAACATTGCACATGGGAAAATGCCCCCTCAGTCCTCTTCAAAGTAGACACCAGGGGACCTCACACAGTGCCCCCAGTCAGCACCAGTTGCCCCACTGTATTTTCCTGAATCTCACCATTGGCCTGCAATCTCTTCCCTTTCAAAGGTGATTTTAGTTTTGGGAAAAGCCAGAAGTCACAGGGCACCAAATCAGGGCTGTAGGGGGGCTGAGTCACCTGGGTGACCGGATGTTTTGTCAGAAAACACTGCAACCTAAAACATTGAAACCTAAATTCTATAATGTCTCTCCTCTACTCAATACTTAGTGTCTTTGCTTTCATTGAGAGTGAAAACTGAAATCCTATAAGGCCCCAAGCCCCTGTGTAGCCCTTGGGTGCAAACTCATAAATGTTCTACTTAAATCATGTCCTCCTCCAACATATATGCCATTGTGTATGGAGGAACTTAAGGGTCACCTTTGAAAACACCTTTCACTTAACTCCCAATATCCAGACATTCATCAAAGTCCTGTCACTTTGACTTTCTGTCCTTGTTTATTTTTCCACTCACTGTTACCCTCCTGTACAAACTATGTTATTTCCTGCCTGAATGACTGCAGTAACCTTGTAATGTGCTCTTTGAACATGAGTTACTTTACTGCTCTGCACTCTACTGTTAATAGAGTGTATGGACAGCATGGACATACTTTTTGCAATAGATACTTGGTCATGTCATACTCACATGTAAAACTCCTTTTGTAACTTCTCATCACTATTTTCTTTGTTCTCAAATTCTGGAAAATGACCTATAATGTCTCCTTGTACCAGCTGACCACTGATTACCTGCCCTTCTCTCCCCCAAATTGATTTTTGGGCTCCAGCTCCAGCTCATCTTAAGCTCCTTGTAGTCACTCAAAGTCTGTCTCATCCCCTATGCCTGCATTCAAAATGCACCTGCACTGTGGTTTGCAACCCCATATCTACTAATTTCTAATTACCTCTCTTTTCTCAGCTCAGATGCAATTTCCCCACAAACAGCATCCTCAGTCCCTCTTTGCTAAGTCAGTCAAATCCACTATTTGTTTCCATAATCCCCATCTTTCATAGCACTTCTGCCGTCTTCTACTAATCACATATAGCAAAGGTGATTTTTGTGATTATTTAATATCTCTTTCTCTTACTAGACTATAAACATCTAGAGAAGGACCGTGTCTCTTTTGTAGACATTTTATTTCAGAGTACACTCTCAAATATTTATTGAATGAATATATCTCCATTACTTTTTACTTAAAATTTAAAATTTCTATGAAGGTGTCTGAAATTTATCCTCAGTAAGTTTTTTAACCTCTTTCTCTCCTGCATTGCATCTCCATTTGTGGGGTTTTACATGATAATAAGACTATAGGGCATCTGTGGGAGGTGTCATCTGTCTCTCTCTTTGTTATCCATTCTAGACTGCAAAGTCCGTATTCCTTCTGGTCCATGACAACTGATTCAGTTGAACTGGTTGCTGCTGAGACATCACCCCTTCTTCTTCACGAGATTACTTTAAGTATAGCCAGCTGGCTTACCACTTGAATACATGAGATATATTTGTTAGTGTGGGCTCTGCTGCAGCTCAGAGATCATTACAGTTTTATTTCTGCTTAATCTCATAAGGTAACTGAGTTTTTTTCACCTCCCAAAGGCTTTGGCTAAGAAATGGCTTGCAGATTCTTTTTATTCATGAGCCATCTTCTCCATTTTGTTTTTGTCACTCTAAGAAAATAATTTCCAGTCTTCTAAGGGAAGCCTCTCCCTCCCACCTCTCTCTCTGATGAATTTAAGCAAAAGCAACTATGTTTATAATATTGTTATGCTAGTACAATATCCATGGCCGATATTAGATGTCTTGTTTGTGTTCCTTACTAATTCCTTTCCCCGTTCAATGTACCAGACCAAGAAAGGGAAGAAACTACATGCCTAAAAGTGAGGTTTGAGAGCATGTTCAGTGGAAGAGAAATCATGAGGAAAGAAGACCTTATCTTGCTACCTACTTATACTAAATACAAGATAACATATGCTCTTGCCCCAATGTGTTACTAGAAAAAAAACACATTAATGAATATGTTCAATTAAAGAAAAATTCTGTTCATTGGATTTAGTAGGTCTCTAAAAATGGATGCCATCATTAGAAAACATAAAACCTAGAAAAGTGGGAGAACTAAGATTAAACTTTGAGTTATCTTTCTGTTTTCCTAATAGAGACCTATATCTCCATTTTAGCAAACTATGACATTATTTTTACAGTGTCACTCCCTACTCTTTGCTATTCAAATATTCTCATTGAAATCAGAGTTTTAAGACAATAAAGACTTAAATTGCTCTGGAAAATAAGAGAAAACATTTTCTTTGGTATACAATGATTTTTATCCTTACAATTTATGTATTTTATCAAAAGCTTTCTAGAGAAAAGTTATGATAACCACTGGGCAATGCTCGATGAAAATCTACAGAGGAAAACACTGTATAAAACTCAACTGATGGTGTTTTTCCATGCTGAATATGTCAGACTTTGCAAATAAGACCAAAGGGAAGGATAAATATATCCTAATAGATTTTTCAGGCTGTAGTGTTGAAGGATAAGGGGAGAAGGTGGCCAAATTAAAAGAATGGCTAAGGGATACAGCTCTTTTCCTGAGAGCAGTTATTCCAACTTTCATTCTGAAAGGAAGAGATTTGTGGAGGGTGCTTGGACTACATTGCGCCACCTCCTCTCCCTCCTCGGCTCCCCCAAAAAACCTTGTTGAAACTCATACCCCCAATGTAATGGATTTTGAAGACAAGGACCTTGGGAGATAGTTCGGTTTAAGTAAGGTTATATGGATGGGGCACTCATGAGGGGATGAGGGCTCTCATAGAAGAGACTCAGAGTGCTGCCCACCCCTTCCCTGCCCCTGTGACAACAGGGAGAATGTGGCCGTCTGTAAGCCAGGAAGGCAGCTCTCCCCAGAAACTAACTGTGCTTGGACATTCAGCCTGCAGAAGTGTGAGAAAATCAATTGCTATTGTTTTAGCCACCCAGTCTATGGTATTTTGTTATAACAGCCTGAGTGGACTTGACAGATGGATTATGAGGTTTGAATTGAAAGACTTGACTCTATGGAGGAGGAAGATCATGAAAACTACTCAAAGGAGCAAAGAAAATCCCTCCAGGAACCAGGTACCAGAGAGATACAGGGTATTAGGGAAACAAACTGTACCAAAGGGGTCTAAATATGCCTGTGTATGTGTATTTTAGCACGTGTGTGTGTGGTGTTGTAATGTATTCATGTTATATACCAGAGTTTTGTGAAGTCTAGTTAAATATGACTGATTTTACATGTTATGGGGAGTAAATAATGCATTTCTAAATTTATTGTGCAAACACAGCAGTCTGGGAGGTTAGAGGAGATAAGTCATGAAGTGACCTGCAGATGCGTTCAGCAGCTGGCTGGTACACCAAGTTGGCTGAGGTAGAACACCGAAGTTCAGGTCAATGCATGTCGTATGCAATAATTCATCATGAATTAACTGACAGACATGAATCACAACTGGTAAAGGACTAGAATATCTATTGGTGAGTGAAATCAGATAACAAGAATGTTATCTGAAAGCTGCAAAAGCCTAGCATTTCTGGAACAACAAGCAACAATCTTATTATTTCAGATCTAGCAGGCATCCTGTCCTTGAAGAGGAGACTCAACCTGTCATTAACATTGCTCCCTGACTAAGATCATGAGGTCGAACGTCACAGTCTGGCTTTCTCTGATCTGGTCTGTAGCATTGCCAACTAAGTATAATTTTAATAATAGTGGGCTTTATTTCCATGCTGCTAACCTTTTATTTCCTAGTCAAAGTGAAATATTAAAAATAGATAAGTGTGGAGAAACAAAAAGCTCATAGATGTCAGAAGATTATTTTGAGCTGTAATAACTGCCCAGCCAGGAATGATTGCCTGACACCATATTAATACAAATATAATGACAGTGCAATTCTGTTAACACATAGAATACATTATGTGTAAATATAGAGTAAATAGACTAAAAATGTGTATCAGAAACACTGAATTATTCCACAAAATGACAATAATGCCTGAAGAACTTTTGGGATCAGGATCAATTTTAAGGAAATGTTCATTCAATTCTTGTGTTAATCCAGAAGAAAAACTTTTTTATTTGGTGAAAAACATATTTGGATTAAGAATTATATTCTAAAAAAAAAAGAAAGAATTATATTCTAATTCTACGCTGATAATTCATTTCTCTCTTACTGTGAAGAAAAAACAGAATTTGTCAAACCTACTGGACTGATTCCATGCCTTTTCTATGGCTATGTCTAGAAGAACAATTGCTAATAAAATTCCAACAAGAAAAGCATATTTAGTCAAGTTAGACATACTCCCATAATAAAATAATTTAGACATAACTGTAAAAAAGATTTCAAGCCTGACATCACAATGTGGAATGGAATTTCCAATATAGAATATAATACCAATATTTTATTTCAGATTAATAAAAATTTCACACTGAAGTTATATGACCTATAGGAACTTAAATAAATTAACATAATCAGCACTGATAAATTCAAAAAAGAACATCTAGATTACAGGCAGAAGAAATTTCATCTACTTATTTGCATTTTACATAACATAATACATTGAATATTACATATCTATTTCTCAATGATAAAAGGACATTTAACCACAAGATCACATTACTTATTGATGCCATTTATAGGAGAAATATATTAATACAAAATTGTCAATGTTTTATTCTGTTTCTCATTTAAAAAGGAAAAAGTACAACTTTCACAATATACTGAGATTTCTATATAACATTCTAAAGGTAATATGTTGGAGAAAAACATTACATTTTAATAGTTAGATATTTTGAATGTATTAAAAGTATAAAATAATGTGCTAAAAAGAAAAATATTAACTTGGCTTCATTATACTGGTGCAACATTCTGACTTGTGTGGAGAAGCTTCTAATAAAGTACAATTAAGTCAATGTTTAAAGAATGAAAGAAAGATGTACTCAACATGATTACTGTGAAAGTAATGGCATTCTGTATCATTAGTGAGTACCTTACATGTGCTTGATGAAGTGCATTAAACTTGTCCTTGTCATAATACCCAAAGTCATTGGAAAAACCTATTTTACAGATGAAAACAGTCAAAGTCAGAGAGGTGTTCCATGCCAAGGGCATTTATATGATAAGTGATAAAGTCAAGTATGGAACTATAAATCTGTCTCCCATAAAAGTTGGCCCTTCTTATTGTACATTGTACATCATACTGAGTACACCAATGGGCATTAGAAAACGTTATTCACTTTATTCTATATCTGTTCTATGGTACCCTAATTGATTTAAGGCCAATAACTTCTTTTTTTTTTCTTATTTAACCTTTGAATATACAGTGTCAATTTTCCTTAAGCATCATTGACATACAGTTCACACAGCATATGATTCACTCATTTAAAGTATTTAATACTGGTGTTTAGTATTTTCACAGATACGTGAAACAATCCCCATAATCAATTTTAAAACTCTTTAACACCTCCAAAGGAAGTTCTGTACCCTGTAGCGATCGTCCTCTGCTCCTCCAGCCTCCTTCCCAAGTTGTAGGCAATCTCTCGTCTACTTTTTATGTCACTGTATTTTCCTGCTCTGTACATTTCATAAGAATGCATTCATACAATATTGAATATGTGGTCTTTTGTGACAGATTTCTTTCACTTAGCATAATGTTTCTAAGATTAGTGAATGTTGTAGTTAGTACTTATCAGTTCTTAAATCCTTTTTATGGTCAAATAATATTACAGCCGATAAGTACATGGCATTTTGTTTATCCATTTACCAGCTGGTAGAAATTGGGGTTGTTTCTACCATTCAACTTTATAAAGAATGCCAAACACTCATGTACAAGTTTTCCTGTGATATAAGTTTCTTTTTTCAGAGCAATTGTTAATGAGTTTACTAGAGCCAAACTGATGACAATTGCAGCTAAATCTCAATGGATTGAGAAAATGCTCTTGTGTGATATACCATATTTTTTGGACTGTAAGACCCCCTCCCACCCCCCAAATTTGGGAATAATAATGGTTTTTAACACTGCTGTTGAGTTCTGTTTACATTTACATTGGTAAAATGTTATGTTATTTATGTTATTAAATATTCAATCACTTCTTTTGCTTTAAATTTTTTCCTATTTTCCTCTAAAACCTAGTTGCATCTTATGGTCTAAAAAAATATGTAATTTTCATTTCTCTTGAGTGTATGGTTCAAAAGTGTTAGGTCATGTGGTCGGTGGGTGGCCTACATTTTGAGAAACCACCAAACTGTTTTCTAAGGTGGCTGCAACACTTTATATGGCCACCAGCAGTGTACTAGGGTTCTAAGTTTTTCCACATCTTCAAATTGCTTGTTCTTATTGTCTTGTTCAATTATAGCCATTAGCTTCTAAAGAATACAGACTGCCGTTTATGCACTATTCAATCATGTGTACATAGCAAGATTTGCAGCCTATAAAAATGGCTCAACAATATGTTCTGAAAGAAGTTTTAAAGCATAGCTTCAGTAAATCATTGAAAGCAAAATAAAATTTTATAAAAATTATTATAAAACAGCTTGATGAAACAGCATGCAAATAAATGGGGCTAATAAATTATATGCATTTGGAAAGGATAGTACAATGATAAAGTACATTTCAAAGAAAATAAATGAGACTGTTCTAATAGATAACTCTAAGCCTTTATAAAGTTTACAGAGAAATTTGACTTATTTATATTTTTCTCTTTCTATGGAAAGTACACTGTCCAAAGTTATTGCTGTGTGATGAAGTGTGAGCAAATAATAGCAAAATCTCCTGTCCCCTTTGAGTCTGAATTAAATTAATCCACTTTATACTCAAATGATGTTCATGTAGAAGAGAAGCATAATGATTATAAAGATCACAGGAGACAAGACAAAGTGTGTAGAAAAAAAAAAAACAAGGTACTTTTGTAGGCTTCTGTTAAGACTGTAAGTGATGCAGTCATTAAGAAACAAATCAGTGCACTGAACAGTATAGCTCAGTTGGTTGGGTGTCATACTGCAAAGTGAAAGGTGGCTGGTTCAATTCCTGGTCAGGGCATGTGCTTGGGTTACAGGTTCAATCCCAGTTGGGGGCATGAGAGAGGCAACCAATCGATGTTTCTTTTACTCTCTTTTGCCCTCCCTTCACCTCTTTTTAAAAATAAAGAAATAAATTCTAAAAAGAAAGTCCAAAGTTAATAGGAAAAAAACATATTTGTAAATCATATACCTGATAAGTAACTAATATGTAGAATGTAAAAGAATTCCTAAAACTCAGCAACCTGGAAGAGATTTAAAAGTATACAAAGAACTTGAAGAGACGTTTCTCCAAAGAATCTATACTCAATAAGCACATGAAGAGGAGCTGACATCACTAACCATTACGATAACGCAAATCAAATCCACAACGAGATACCACTTTACAGCTATTAGGATGACCATTAGAAAAAAAGTGGAAAAAATACATGTTGGCAAAGATATGCAGAAATTAGAACCTTTCTACATTGCTGGTGGAAATGTAAATGATACAGCTGGTAGGAAAATCACGATGGTGTTTCCTCAAAAAATTAATAATAGAATTGTATGTAATTCAGCATCCCCTTCCAAGTACAGAGGCACGGTTATTAAAAACAAGGACTATAACAGATATTTGTATAACAATATGCATAGCAGAATTATCCAAATAAGAGAACTAAGTGTATACAAACCAAATGTCCATTGATGATGACTGATAAAATAAAATATGGTTTATACCACATTCACATTAAATATTATTAAAGTGATAATTTTATGTTATATATGTTTTATCACAATTTATGTAAAAACAAACGGACACTTGTTGAACATAGAAAAATATGGTCTTCAGTAAGTTACCATTTAATTAAAAGAATCTTCAGCCCTGGCTGGCATGGCTCAGGGCATTGAGTGCTGGCCTTCAAATGGACAGGTCACTGGTTCGATTCCCAGTCAGAGAATATGCTTGGGTTGTGGACCAGGTCATTGGTTGTGGATGTACCAATCAGTGTTACCGCTCATGCATTGATATTTATATCCCTCTCTTTCTCCCTCTCTTCCCCTTTCTCTAAAAGTAAATAAATAAAAATTTTAAAAACATAAGAAAATAAAAGAACCTTCAATTATTTGGATTTAACAAATATGAATATTTAGCAAACCCTACCTTCCTTTTTTCACCCCTTCCCCTCTCTATTCTTAACTTTTATTCTGGTTTCCTAAAATAATATTCCCTGTTCACAAAGAAAAAAATCACAGACATAAACACACACACACACACACACACACACACACACACAGGTTATAGCAAGCAAACAAAAAATAAACAGATGGATGTCTAAGCTTATAGTTCGTCATTGAAGAAATAAAAATATACCACCAATACATCTGATAAGGAGTTAGTATTCGAAATGTATCAAGAACTTAATGAAAGTCAACACCGAAAACAATCAATCAAATTAAAGAATGGGCAAAGGAGCAAAATAGACACTTCTCCAAAGAGGACATACAGATGGCCAATAGGCATATGGAAAGATGTTTAATGTCACTGATCATTAGAGAAATGCAAATTAAAAGTACAATGAGATTTCACCTCACCCCTGTCAAAATGCCTGTCATCAATAAATCAACAAACAACATGTGTTGACGAGGATGTGGAGAAAAAAGAACCCTGGTACATCGTTGATGGGAATGCAGATTGGTGCAGCCACTGTGGAAAGCAGTATGGAGTTATCTCAAAAGATTAAAATTTGGACTGCCTTATGATACAGCAATTGCACTTCTGGGGATATATCTGAAGAAACATGAAACATTAATTTGAAAGGATTTATGTACTCTGATGTTCATTGCAGTGTTGTTTAGAATATCCAAGTTTTGGAAGGAGCCCAAGTGTTCATGAGTAGAAAAGTAGATAAAACAGCTATGGTACATTTACACAATGGAACATCACTTGGATTAAAAAAAAAGAAAGAAATCTAACCCTTTGCCACAGCATGGATGGACCTGGAGAGCACTATGCTAAGTGAAATAAGTCAGCCAAAGAAAGAAAAGTACCATCTGATTTCATTCATATATGAAATCTAATGAACCAAATGAACTAACAAGCAAAATTCTGATGGACTCATAGATAAAAAGCAGGCCAACAGCTGTCTGGGATTTGGGGGCTGGGTAGGGTGTGGAAGGATTTAGCAAAAATGAAAAAAAAAAAAAACAGAAAAAAGAAATAATGGACATGGATAACAATGTGGTAATTGCTGGGGGCAGTGGGTAGAGGAAGGGGGAGGAACATATGGGGGATAAATGGTGATGGCTGGAGACTTGACTTGGGGTGGTGAACACACAATACAGTGTATGGATGGTGTGTTGTAGAACTGTGTGCCTGAAACCTGTATAATTTTCTTAACCAGTGTCACCCCAACACATTCAATAAAAAGGAAAAATGTCAGTGATAAACATCAGCAACAATAAAACAAATCAAAAATGTCAGCCAAATATAATACTTATTTAAACTTTTATCCCAAGTAAAATTGTATTTTGCTCCTGAGTGAAACATTTATTTTTGGGAGAAGAGGAGTTGCACTATTTTATACGTCTTGCTTATTTATTTGAGGTATAATTAACAAAATAAATACATGTGTAGATAAAGCATATAATTTGATACATTTTGCATATGTATCCTCCAAGGAAACAGTCGTACAAACAAAATAGAAATATTTGTTGCCCCAAAATGTTGCCTCATGACCCTACGTAATAAATTTTTTCCTGCTCAGCCAACATGCACTTCTCATCTCCAGGTAACCACAAATCTTTTCCTGCCACTACAGCTTGGTTTTCATTTTCTAGAATTTTTGTGTAAACAAAATTTCTGAGTACAATTTTTTGTCTGACATCTTTTCCTCATCATAATTACTTTGAGATCCATCAATGCAATATCACCTATCAATAGTCCGTTCCTGTTTGTGGCTGAATACTATGCCATCATATGCATCTAACACAGTTTGTCAAGATACCTGATTAGACACATCTGTATATCTTATTTGGTGATGAGTCTATTCAAATATTTTGATTTCTTTTGGTTATTTTCTCACTGAGTTCTGAGATTTATTTATGTGTTAAAGATGTTAGTCAGGTGTTTTAGCACATGTATTGGTCAAATATTTTCTTTCAGTCTATTGCTTGTCTTCTCCTTATTTATAACAGTGGCTTTTTAAAATTTATTGGGGTGACATTGGTTAATAAGATTAAGAAATTTTGAGTGTACATTTTTATGATACATAATCTGTCTATGGCATTGTGTGCCCACCAGCTGAAGTCAAATTATCTTCTACAGCATATATTTAACCTCAACTGATAGGCTGACATTTTTAATATTAATGAATCCAAAGTCACAGAGATTGTCTCTTGTGATTTCTCCTGGAAATATAGCTTTTTGGTTTTCCTTTTAGGTCTATGGTTCTAAAGAAAGATACTATTTTATTTTTTTAATGAACTTTCCATTATTCCAGCAGCATTTATTGAAAACAGAATCATTCTATCTCCACTGAACTATACTTTTGTCAAAAATCAGTTTTCCATATACAGGATATAGCAAAAATAGGTTTAAAGTTGTACATATGGAAAATAATACAATAACCAGTAAATAGTAATATAGGAATAAACTCTGTGTTTCATCTACTCACAACCATAAACCTACTTTTCCCCACCTTGTATATGTGCATTTATTTCTGGACTCTAACTGTTACACATGTATTTCCATTTGGAAATCATATTGCCATGATTACTGTAGCTTTTTGGTGAGTTCTATAATCAGGAAGCTTTGACCTTGAAATCAGGAAACTTTCTAGTTCTTCAACTTTATTCTCCGTTCAATTTGATTTCAGTATTCTAACAAACATGTACGTTCATATCAATTTTTGTAATAACTGTCAAGTTCTACAAAAAAGCATGTTAGAATTTTTAAGGTGATACAAAAAGTAACATTAAGTCTGTCAAAACTGTTTTTGAGTGTACAGTTCAGTAATGTTAAATGTATTCACATTTTTGTGCAAATGCTATCTAAAACTTTTCATTTTGAAACTGACGCTCTGAACTTATTTAAACACTAATCGTCCTACCCTCTCCCTCCTGCAACAACCTTCCTTTTTTCTCTTTTTATGAATTTGACTACTTTGGACATGTCCTGTGCATGTCATCATTACACAGTGTTTGTCCTATTGTCCCCAGCATATTTTGCATAGCATAACGTCTTCAAGGAAACTCCATGTTGTAATGTGTAATAGAATTTTCTTCTTTTGTATAGCTGCATAATAGTTTATTGTATGTGTATACCACATTTTCTTTACTAATTCATCCAGTGAGGGGCATTTTGAATTGCTTCTACCTCTGGGGTATTGTAAATGATGCTGCAACGGACATGATTATGCAAACATCCCTTTGAGATCCTACTTTGAACTCCTTTGGAGAAATACCCTAAAGAGGGATTGCTGGATCATATGGTAATTCTGTTTTTAAGTTTTTGAGAAGTTTTTATACTTTTTTCCATAATGTCTGCACCATTTTACATTCTCACCAAGAGTGCATAAAGGTACTGATTTCTTCACATCCTCTCCAATACTTGTGATTTTCTGTTCTTCTGATCGTGGCTAAAGTAATGAGGTTGAGGTGAGACCTCCCTGTGGTTTTGATTTGCATTTCTCTTATAATTAGTGATGTTACATATGTTTTCATATGCTTCTTGGGCAACCTGCTAAGTTTCCGATTGGTATTACTGTAGAGCGCTTTAAGGAGAGTTAATGTCTTAACACAGAATCTTCAGCCTCATGAACACAATCACAGTTTGTCCTCCTCTATCACTTTGCGGTCCGTGGTCTCAGTAACCCAGTCAACCATGGTGATATTAATATTAAATGGAAAATCCCAGAAATAGACAAATCAATATACAATTCATAAGTTTTAAACACTATGCTTTTCTAAATAATTTAGTGAAACCTTGAGTAGTCCCATTTCTTCCCCCCTGGACATGAAGCATCCCTTTGTCCAGTGGATCCGCACTGTCTATGCCCCTGCCCATTAGCTTCTCAGCAGCCATCTAGACGGTTAGATCAAGTATTCCAATATCCCAACAGTGCTCCTCTCAAGTGACCCATATTTTGTTTAATCATGGTTCCAAGGTGCTAGAGTGCTGATGTTGGCGATTCTGATACTTCAAAGAGAAGCCTTAAAAAGCTTCCTTCAAATGAAAAGGTAAACATTCTCCACTGAAGGAAAGAAAAAAAACATATGTATGCTGAGGTTGTTAAGATCTAAGGTAAGAATGACTATTCTATTTGTAACTGGGAAGCAGGAATAAGAAGTTTATTCTAGTTTAGCTGTCACCTCTCAAACTACAACAACGATGAGAACCGGGTATGACAAGCATTTAGTTAAGAAGGAAAAGGCATTAAGTGTGTGGGTGGGAGACAGGAACAGAAAACTTGTTCTGATTGACTGCAATATGTTGAACCAGAAAGCAGGAAGCCTGTTTAAAAAACCTCAGCAAGGGACACTCTAAAATGAGTGAACACATTAACATAACTTTTATTACATATCTTGTTATAATTGTTCTATTTTATTATCCATTATCATTGTTAATCTCTTACTGTGCCTCAATTATAAATTAAAAACTCGTAAGATATGTTGGTATATATAGATAAAAAAAACATAGTATATCCAGGGCTCATTACTACCTGCAGTTTTGGTCATCCACTGGGGGTGTCTTAAAATGATCTTCTGCAAATGAGTGAGAACTCCTCTCTAGTCACTTGGGCCCTCTTTAATTTCTCTCAGCAATGATTTGTACTTTTGAGCGTGCAGGTTTAGTACATATTCCATCGTATTTATCCCCAAGTGTCATATATTTTTCTTGTTGTAAATAGTATTGTTTTTCATTTCAGTTTTGGGGTTTTCCTTAATACTATACAGAAAATTCTTGATTTTTTAGTGTTGATACCATACTACCTTGTTAAATTGACTTAATAGTATTTTTTGTTCTTTTTTAAAATGAATCCATTAGATTTCTACATTGATGTTCAGGTAATCTATGAATAGTGACTGTTTAATTCTCCCTTTCTATTCAATAAGACTTTTTTCTCATTGGAGTAGTGCACAGTAACTCCAACAATATATTGACTAAAAGTGGAGGGAGTGGAAACCACTGTCTTCCTTCTCGGCTTAGAGGGAGGGCAGGAGCTCCTTGCCCAGTAAGTAGTCATTGTCTGTAGGGTTTTCACAGACACTCCCATCCAAATGAGAGTGTTCTTTTCTATTTATGAGTAGCTGGTATTTTATAGCAAGAATAAATATCAGCTTTGGCAAATGTTTTTTTTCTTTATTTCTTAAAATCACCACTTTTTATGTTTAGTTCATTAATATAATAAATTACATTAATTGATTTTGATTATTAAATCTTCATTGCTGAGACAAATCCTACTTGGATATGATATATCATCTTTCCTTTTATATTATTAAATTCAGTTTGCTAGAATATCATTTGTGTTATTTAAATGTATATCTATTTGAAATAATAGTAATCTGTATCTCTTAATCTAATTTATTTCTATGACTTTGACATCAGGGTAATATAAATCTTATAAAATAGAGAAATACTTATTCTGCAAATTTCTTAAAGGTTCTCTGTCTAATTTACATTATATATTTTTTAAAGTTTGAAATAATTCACCATATTTTTCTTAAGAATTACTTATTATCCTCTTTAGATAGTTTTATATAGAGAGATATCATGTCTTTCATTGTTAATATTGTAATTTGTATCTTCCTACTTTTTTCTTGT
>PVKM010031627.1:0-16746 GCA_004027735.1 Carollia perspicillata | reverse complement strand
GGCATACCCTAAAATTAGGCTCTGCAAATTACCTGGAGCCATGCTCTATACATGAATTGGGAGCTTTATATCAAGATATTCTTTCCACGCTTGGTTCACTCTCTGAAAAACTCTAACAAGCCTATTAAAGGGATAAAACCATTAACAAAAAAAATCTGATGCGTGAGATATGGAGGAACTGTATGGGTTAAAAAAATAGGAAACACTGGTTACTGAGGCTTCCAGCTGAAAAAATAAAGTAGCCATTTCACTTACTCGTGAGGCACACTGCTGTGGATACAAAGCAGAACCCCTGTCTGCACCCACGGAGCTCTGGGCACCCACCTGTTCCATACTTCAGCCAACAACCCACCGAAGTCAAGGGTTTCCTTTCAGGAGAGCACCTCCAAAACCCACCAGTACACTGCACTATTAGTGAGTGTTCGTCAGCCCTTCCAGGGCGTCGAGGAGTCAGACGCCCAGCAAATGGCCTTCCTGTGCTCCTCCCGAGCCCTGAGCCCACCGCTTCCACCCGAGCATGGGGCCTTGGGCGAACAGCATGCTCTCTCTGGGGCTTGCTTTTTATTTTTCTAGCCTCACCAGAGGACATCTTTTCACTGCTGTTAGAGATGGAGAAGCGCTGATGCCGGAGAGAAGCACCGACTGGCTGCTTCCTGTAAACGCCAGGACGGGGGACTGAACCTGCGACCTTCGGGTCACAGGACAACGCTCCGCCCAACTGAGCCACACTGGCCAGGGCTGGGCCTTGCTTTTCAAAATACGGCACTGCTCTTAACTTCTAGTCAGGAAATAGTCCAAGGGTCCCAGGAAGCCCAGTAAGTGCTGAAAGGCACATGTGAGCAGCTCACAAAATGCTAAAAGTTGTCCAAAACAGCCAGATGCTTTTATCTCTGTACATACTTTTCTAGAAGGTACTACACAGGAACCAAAAAGTTGTTTTTTCAGGATCAAAAAGGAAACTTTAGGTACGGAAGTGGCATTCTGCCCTGCTGTATCAACGCTCACTATGCCCCCCCCATTTTTCTCTCTTCCCAAAATAATTTTCATCAAAAAAATATAACCATCTGCCCTGGCTGGAATGGTTTTTCAGATTTCAGCCTCAGACTTTCACTTCAGGATAAACAGTAAAATTGTGCTCACCAATATCTAAATTCCTAAGGCCTCTTAATAACCAGTATGTTTCAATCAATAAAATACTTAGAAATCTACCATGGATGCAAACTAAGTGATACGAAATCCCTCTGCAGTCCACCATCACCCAGTCGGTCTCATGTGTTGGAAAACACCGACGGAAATGTCACTGACAAGGAAGGCGCCCCTTGTCCTCAAGGAACATACCTCTAGCTCGGTCACTGCGTGCGCACTAATACATAAATTTCCTCCTGCAGTTGAAACGTAGTAGGCCTACACAGAGGGGAAGTTTTTCTAGATTCCTCCAAATTATGAGCAGCTGGTACCTAACTCCCCAGGACCAAACACCACGACAGCAATTATTAGTCATAATTTCAACTTCTCTTGATTAGAGGAAGCACAACTTTGGATAGACCTTATTCTTTAAAAAAAGAAAAAAAATTTTTTTTTCTTAAATTTTACTTTAATCCAGCCTGTCAGAACAATGAGAAAACCACAGTAATACCATTAGTAGTTTCTTACTCCATCCTTCCTATACAACAAAATCTGGATAGAAATGCCACAGGGCTTTGAAAACCATAAAGAAGTGAACGTAGTTTTCACCAGTGGAAACAAGGTGGTGCAGGCCACGCCCTGAAAAGAACTTGCATCAAAAAGAAACAAAATAACACTTCATGAACTAGAGCATCAAAGGGGCCTCCCAAGCCTTATTCCAGAACACTGGAACTTAATCTGCACGCAATGTTCCGACCTAGACGTTAAAATGAGCAGTGAAAGACAGGAGGAAACAGGAAACAGGAGTTCTGGCCAAGGGTCATTTCAACATCGCGATGTGAGATGAGGTGTGTCGTGCCGTGTGTGTGCGCGCGCTCACGTGCTTACTCTTGTCTGGAAAAATAACCATCAGCTTCCGAAGCGTGTTCCCTAAACAACGTATCCTGCAAATCTTCACAACAGGGGGAAAACTACCTAGCAACAGACGCCACCGCGTTCTCCAGAGGGACGACTGCAGAGCAGCGGGACGCTCTCCTAAATGGAAGTACTGTTCCTTCCGCAGACACCTGAACGCTGTTCCTTTCAAAGAGACACCACGGGAAGTTGCACTTACGCGGAAAATGCTGCCATCGCTCAAAAGCTTAGACGTTTTTTCTGGATTTGCTTTAGAGTAAGCAGTTCATTCTTCTGAATGCACAGCAGCGGAATATGGATATTCCTAACTTCAATGTATGCCTTGCTCACTTCCTAGAACTATTTCAAGCAGCCTATACTACAAACTTTCATGCTTGTGTATACAGGAGAAAATGGTATGGCTTCCCCAGGTGACCTTTCTGAAAGAAACCTCCCAGTAAATCTCTGTGCTTTGTAAGTGTTAATTCCTATTTGGGGAAGAGAGGAGTCCCACTCTGTACCTTTAGTATCAATTTTCCTCCCCTCCCACCCCCGTGTTTACTGCTTATTTCTCTCTAATCTCTCTCTACCCGCAACTCTGCTTCTTCATCACTAGGCTAGGGTGGTACTAAGTGAGAACTGATCACTTTTCTGGAAGGTGATTTTCAGACAATGTTAAGTCTGACCCCTCGGCTCTAAACAAGGACATGGGTGCCCTAACTCTGTCCTTCAGACACAAAAATAGTTTTCAACCTCCCAGTCTTACTCACAGAGCCTCTGTACAATGTCCACACTGGAAATCTTGCATCTGTAAAACTGCTTGATTACTCTTTGATCTTCTTAATATTTCACTGAATTACATGTGCACCACAGTAAATGATCTGGCAACAATGAGGACCCTTCACTGATTATTTTTTAGTACATTCCATAAAGCACCGTTTAAAGCTACCCAGTCAGTTACGTAAAAGGGAATTTAGCCCACTCTTCACACTCATGAAGACCAGGTCTTCACCCAAGACATGACAAGAAGTCAACCTCAGGCTGCTGAACCAAAAACAGAGACTCTTTTGTTCCAATTATTACTTTAGCGATTACGAGTGTGCTCATCCACTGCTCCCAATTTTGCTTTACTGGAAGATAACCAACAATGAAAATTCCGGCATGCCTTGCTCACTTCATCCACCCCACCTGCGTCTCTGATCACCATCACCGCAGGAGAACAAACAGTGACCGTCCATCCACTGAGGTGTTTGCCTCCATTTGGTTGCAAACTCATCTTTGAAGCTGCCTCCCATGTTTCCAATTTCCTTTCTGGAATAACTTAGAGCACCAAGAGTAACCAACTCAAGGAGCCCTGGGAAGGCTGGGATCTTCACGACAGGCTTTTCTTGGTTCCGAATACCTACTTATTTAGTAACAAATGGAACCCCTCTGGAATTTGCACTTTGGGAGTCCATCAGTATATTTCAAAATAAGGATGTTGCTGAACTATCATGCTTAGATTGGAAACAGGTCTGGATATTTTCTTACAGGTTCACAGGACAATGGCATGGGAGAAGGAGGAAAGCATCAGACAGAAGCGATGTACAAGGAGAGCTTGGCCTGCTCATTCTAGAATGTAGCTGGGGTAGTGGTACCTTCTGACCTGTTGGGGGGAGGGGAAATGTCATGCCACTCATAAGACACTCACCTTGAGAATTTTTACAACCACTCTCTCATTGTTGGTGATGTTAATGGCCTCGAATACTTCGCTATACTTCCCCCGACCAAGTTTTCGAACCAGTTGGTAATCATCTTGATTACTGTGAAAGGCAAGAGGGAAACATAAATGCTAGGCCTTGGGACTGACCCAGCCTAGGCTCACTGTACCTGCCCCCCTCCCCCCACCCAGCCAGCCACTTCCAGTGTTCAAGCACTTGGAAGTGTCCATCCATTAGGCCCCAACTCATTCCCTAAATGAAGGCCACAACACAAACTTGGCTCCCTCCACTCTGCAGAGCTCCTAACCTAATTGGTCCCTCATAACTTGAGGAGAGGAGGCAGGAAGGCACCGCTCGGAGCCCATCTAGACGGGTGAGCACAGCATCCACCCGGGGCTCGCAGGGGACCCCTCTGGCCAGAGAGCCACAGCACCTGCCCTGGTACACCGCGCTTGCTTTGAGAATCTGAACGTCTTTTTAAAATTTCCTCCCACCCAGCCTCATTTCAGAAAAACTAAAAAGGCAGGGAGTTTTAATAGCTCCAGCTGCTGACTTCCCACCCCAACAGAAACCCAAAAGTACAAGCAGAAGGGGCTGCTCCCTCCCTCCCACCAGGCCCTGGTCTCTGGACCCCACTCTTCTTCCCAGGCAGAAAGCATTTCTCGGGGTTCGGGAGGCAGAGGTGCGCACAGAGGGGAGATAGGGACGGGAAGGGGGCGAGGGGGACGGGGAAAAGGCTCTGCCCCCCACCGCAGACCCGGGACGCGCGGGCCCAGAGAACCGGGCGGGGCTGGGCGGGGGGGGGGGGCGGCGAGGGCCAGGCGGGGGGCGGCGGCAGCTTTACCCCCAGCTCGGGACGTGAGCCTCATAGTCCCAGTACTCGCGGCTCCTCAGGCTGTTCACCTCGGCGTAGACCCGGGCCCTGCTGCCCGCGGCCGGGCCGGGCATGGCGGGCGGGACCGGGGGGCGCCGCGGGGCGCCGAGGGCGGCGGCGCGGCGAGGGGCGCCGGGCGGCGGGCGGAGGAGGCGGCGGGCCGCGGGGCGCCGGAGGAGGAGGAGGAGCGAGACGGCGGGCGGCCACGCCAGGCCGGGCCCGCGGGGGCGGGCGGGCGGGCGGGGGGCACGGGGGGCGCCGGTCGCGCCGGCCGGGCCCTGGAGCGGCCGGCGGAGCGAGGGGACGGGCGGCGCTCGCGCTCCGCGGCGGCCTCCGCTCGGCTCGCGGCCCCAAGGCGGCGGCGGCAGCGACGGAGGCGGCACCGGCAGCGGCGGCCGCCGGCCGGGAAAGGGACGGCAGCCGCGGCGGCGAAGAAGGAGAAGGAGGAGGAGGAGGAGGAGGAAACCCGGAAAAAGGGCCGCTCTCTCTAGGAGCGGCCGCCTCCCGGCCGGGACCGCCCAGGCTCACAGCGCCCCCTGCAGCGCGGGGGGACCCGCCGGGCGGCGCCGGCCCCGCCCCCGGCTCCCGCCGCCGAGACCCCCGCTGCGAAACTCGCATCCTCGGTCTGGCCGGACGTGCTAACCTTCCCCCACCCGCAGACTGCTGCTCTCAGCCTTAGCCTGGTGTACCCTTTGGGGACGGTGCTACCCCAAGCCCTCCGCCCGCTATTCATCTAGAGTTTATCCACCCCGACCTCCTGTAAGGACCCTGTTCGGACTGTTCCCATCAAGTCCCTTTCCGATGATTCACTCTTAACACTCAGAACCTCCCTCACCCGAAGATTTCGCCATCCCGCCCGGAGACACCCCTTCCACCCCATGGGCCCTTCCCTGACACCTGTAGACTCGTCTATCTCAAGCCTCCCCCTCTCCCTTTTTCCAGAGCCTTCCTCATAAAACCCTTCTCTTTTACTTTCCCAAAAGCCTCCTTCCAGCGCTTGCCAGAGCCGTCGGAACGTTCACCCCCCTTTACTTGATTCAGCTGGCAAGGGTCAGGTTGCTCACTGTGAGGTTCCTGTTTTTCCCCTTTGTAATTAAAAAGCAGTATGTGGGAGACACTTAGGGACTAGATAAACACCCTGGTTTTGTTTGGGAGGAGAAGAACAAGGGTCCTGCCTGAAGGGACAGGCTAGGCCTCAGGCATGGCCTAAGGGCCAGGTGGCCAAGCAAACTTTGGCTATATTAATAATATGTTGTCTTCTAGCTCCTAACGCTCATCTCCCTTCCATCTTCGGGGCCTTTCTTTTGTCTTGTGCTCCCACGCGTTATCATGAGCACTTCCTCACGCAGCCCAGGTTGCTCTGACGCCAGTCCTTTTTCACATTCTGTTTTCTAGATGAAACCCTGCTTTCTCTTTCTTGATATGGTGAAGAGGACAGACTGTAGAGTCAGATCCATCCAGGCTCGAACCCCAGCTCTGCTACTTACAAAGCTGTGTGGCCTTGGGCCAATAACTTAACCTCTCTGTGCTGCAGATTTCACAGCATAAAAACAGTAGTGGCACCTACTTCACAGGTCTATGGGGAGAACTAGACCCGGTAAACTCTGTAAAAAAACACTTAGAACACTGCCTAGCAGATATTAAGTGCTCAATATTATTATCACCAGACCCAGGGCTTTTCTCCTGTCACTTTCCCCTCCCGGAGACCACCACATGCCCTTTCGGTTCCTTGCGTCCTGCAAGCTTGGCCATCTCTACCTCCTCCACCTTCACCTTGTATCCTCGACTCCCTGTTCCTCTTCAAGTCTCCCCTTTAAGGTCACTTTCAATGCTAGAGTTGATACTTCTCTGGTCAGCACTGTATCCACATCCTTCAGATTTTGGTGTGTGTGTGTGTGTTATTTTTTAAGATTTTATTTATTTTGAGAGAGAAGGGAAGGGAAGGAGAGAAAGAGGGAGAGAAACATCAATGTGTGGCCGCGCCTCCCATGACCCCCACCAGGGATCCGGCCGCAACCCAGGCATGTACCCCGACTAGGAGTCGAACTGGCAACCCTCTGGTTTGCAGGCCCATGCTCAATCCACTGAGCTACACCAGCCAGGGCAGAAAATGGCACATTCTCTAATTATCTCTTCGTCTCTGCCATTGTGAAAACAGCAGGAGAGCGCAGACTGAGTCAGTCGGCACACTCATCCCTGGCTCGCCCAGCATTTGCCACAGTTGGGGCTTTCAGCGCACACAGGGTGACCCACAGTTCGCTTATTAACTCCAGAGGGCAACCTGGAGGTCATGCTTTTGACAATGAATCAAACTTACCTTCAATAACGGACCCCCGGGCCCTCTGACATGATGCACCAAGGAAGAACATTCTGTCTGCCAAAAATGCTTAACTTGAATCTAATGACAACAACACAATCAGAGAAATCCAAACTGGGGGACATGCTACGGAACAGCTAGCCCGCCCTGTTCAAAACTATCAGTGTCTCCGGAGAAGACAAAACTCTGCAGCAGCAGCAGCAGCCTTGATTCAAGGGGCCTGAGAGGTACAACAAAATGAAGTCTATAATTCTAGATTTGATCCTGGGTGACAAAGGCAGGAAGGAAAGGAGGGAGCGAGGGAGGAAGGGAAGGAGAAAAAAAAATACAGCTAAAAGAACACCGCACTGTTGGGACTGTGGGGGAGATGTGAATAGGAGATCTATGTGTACATTACACAATAGCATTTATTTGTCCAATGTTGCGAGTGGGAGGATGATACTGAGGTTATACAGGAGAATCTCTTGGTCTTAGACGTTACGTGCCACGTGTTCAGGGAAGGAAAGTCAGTATCTACAGCTGAGCCTCCAGCGGTTCTCCAGAAAAACATGGGTTCCCATGAGCACAAGCAAGCACACAGGAGAGGGGGGCAACTGGGAGAAATGGCGACAAATGGAGAAGGCAGTTGGACTACGTGAGCGCGCGACATTTTGGCAGATTGGAAAGGAAACGATTTAAATATGTTATTTATTTATTTTTAGAGAGAGGAGAAGGGAGGGAGAAAGAGAAGGAGAGAAACATCCATGGGGGAGAAAGAAGCATCGATCGGTTGCCTCTGGTCCGGGACCCCACCAGGGACCGAGCCCGCAACCCAGGCGCGTGCCCTGACCTTTCGCTCTGCCTGGCGATGATGCTCAGCCCACCGAGCCACACCGATCAAGGCAGATGTGAAAATTTTCAGAGTGAAAACTGGAAGGAAAGAAAGCACTTGTGAAATAAGTGGACTTTGGAAGTTAATTCCCCCGACCTGCAAACCTCGGTGAATCTCTGTCACACAGGAAGACACGAACATTCTCAATTTCTTAACGCAGTCTTAGGGTTTCCTGGCAAGTTCCTGCCAACTAGTCAAGACCAGAGGTTCTTCATGCTGAACCCTGGTATGAACTCTCTGGGTTCTGGGAACCCCCGACCCCACCTGCAGACTTTGTGGGTCAGTGTGCATCCCTTCTCTCCCTAGCATCCTTGAGGTTCTCAAAGGAGGCCGTGACCCACAAATGGTGGCAAACCACGGGTCCAGCCCCGGCTGGGGCCCCATTCCCTGCCTCCACCCTCGCCCGCCTCTGAGTGCGTCTACCCTCCCTGTACCTTCCTCTCATCCTCGCCACCTAACCCACACCCATCTCACGTAACCTGCTCCCACACCTGAAAGCGTGCCTAAGGATTCACCCACACACACTCTGGTGCAACATGCTCCTGGATTGGGCTGACGCTTCACTAACTCAGCCCTGAAACCTGCAGTCAGTCCTCCCACGGCCAAATGGAGTATGTTTTTATGGTTTGTTGGTAAGTAGGTTGGGCACCCCATGGAACTGGCGAAGACCTACCACCCCTCCTTCCTGGTAGCTCGCCATCAGTGTACTTGGTGTGAATTAAGATGGGCATTAGAGATGGTGCCACCCATGCAACCCTCACTGAAGGAGTAAGTCTCATGGTGGCTTTGTGGGGGCAGGTGTGTGTGTGAAAGAGAGAAGGAGAGACAGGGCAGGGTGGTTCAGTGAACCAGAATCAACTTCCCCTAATTACTCAGGGGGGTGGGCGGTGCCTGGGGATGAGTGGAATTCAGGGTTACCTAGGGGAGAGTGAAATAAGGCCTCATGAGTTGGACGGCCCAACAATTTTATACCAACTCCGCCTATGACCCCAAATTCTATCCAAACACCCTCAAAAAAAAAAAAAAGCAAAACAGAACAAAGACATTAAATCCTCAGAACACCTCCTATCTCCATAAGGCCTATTTCTAAAACATTTACGAGGTTTATAGGCTTTTGTCCTGGATTGCTGGTTCTAAGAACCTAGGAAATAGAACCGAAGAAAATAACGCAAATTACAGTCAAAGAATTATTAAGAATGGTGACAATTTGTGTGTTTGATATCATTGAGTCCCGCAAAAATCCTGAGGCTAGAAACCACTGAATTTACACTTTGAATGGGTGAATTGTATGGTATGTGAATTATATCTCAAGAAAGCTGTTTAAAAGTTGTATGAGATTAGGTTTGCCGTAAGGATCGCCTTTTTGCAGCCTAGGAAACCAAGACTCTAACAAACAGATCATTGAGGGGAGCCAGGATTTGAACTGCGGTCTTTTCGACCACCCAGTCTATTGCTTTAACCCTTTATGATTCAATATACCCCGCAAAAGACCCAAAGACGTTCTTCATAAAAAATCATCATCTTTAAATTATGCAAGCGCAAAACAACTTAAATACCCCAAATTGGGGATCACTTAAAGAAACTGTGGTATATCCCTCCAGTGAAGTATTAGACATCCTTAAAAATTATGATTATCATGAATTTTCAGTGATGAGAAAAATGAATTTTTATTTTATTAATAAGTATTTTATTAAAATATATTTTAATAAGTATGTTTATAAGTTACGTAAGTCATTGCATTAAGCAGAATAATGCCATGCTCCCTGCCTTTTGTGTGCAATAACAACGCACCTATGTTCTTTGTCTTTCTTTGCTTTGTTTCAGAGCAGGAAACCCAAGTGCCTGTGTAGGTACTCGGCTAGTAGGTAAGTCCTGAGGCCTATGACAAATGCATGGGAAGAGAACTGGAAGGGAATGGATTAATGCCTTTGGGCCTGGGAATCATTTGGTTTTACTTTTATAGTCAGAAAAAAGAACCCGTGTTTACAGGCTATTGACTATCCTGGCCCTTCCCCCAACAACGGGTTGGGGAGGAGGGTCTTATGTTTTCTCCGTAATCCCAGGAGTACACAGGGAATGATTTCACGGTGGGTGTCTGATGCCCCTGCCAGGTCACTGAAATGTGTGATTAGGGGCCCACAGGCTGCGTTCCACCAGGGGACATTTGCACACAACTTCTTTGGGGACATCGCTTACTGATTTTTTTCCCCTATCACCCTTACAGTGTGACTCACTCTGCCTTCCACCCAGAAAGTGCCTTCGAGTGGGTGGGAGGGCATAGAGCACAGGGTGTCCACGTTTGGAGCAATAGAAACAGAAATTTTCTGCTGGTGGGTTTTCTTTTTTTATTATTTACCCTTGTCTGACTGGGGAGTTTGAACTCACTGAGCTTCTGGGAAGAGGTGGGTGTTGGGGGAATGGGGGCTCATGCTCACTGGGGAGGGCGGATCAGCTCCTGGAGACTGGAATGTAAATGAAAGCTCTTTAAAAGGGATTTGCATTTTAAAGAGGGTCAGGACCAGGATGGATGAAGTGAATAAAGATGGAGTTTGTCCCGGAGTTACCTGTGTGAGTGCCTTGAAGGTGGAGGGGGGACAGTATTTGGGAGGGCAGGCCTCAACTGCCTGAGGGCCACGCCCACTCCGAAGTGGACATTTGGAGGGGAGTGGGCTGAAATCTGCAGTGGCACGCTCTGGCTAAGCCATTGCGCTTTGCAAACATTCATCCTCTTCCTGCCAAACTGCTCTTCCGAACCGTTCAGAATCACCATCAACTCCCACGTGGCAACCATCACCAAGTCCATCTGGCTTTCTCTCCAGATGGCACCTCACTGCCACCCTCCTGTCTCGATGCCAGGAGCCTGGGCTATCAGCAGGCACCGTCTCCTAGGACGGGGGCTTTCAGTGGGCCCTCTCCTGCAGGGGATGTCTGGGCCCTCGGACTTGTCACGTACTAACTCAGGAACCCTTAACCTGGGCTGGTGGCTAGACCACAGTGGATTCATGAACTTGGATGAAAAAGATTACATCGTTATTCACTAACCTAAATAAAATGCCGCGCTCCCTTCCATTATAAATGGAGGGGAAAGGCAAAAATGAGGCACGGTAGTGTTAGTGGTACCTGTGAGTCTGAAACCAGAAAAGTCGCCATCCTGCTGCCTGTCACTACCAGACCCAACGAGCAGAGAGACAGGGATGGGATCTCTGGGCGCTATATCCAGACGGCTGCCGATTTAAGAAGATGGCAGTTTTGTAACCTAACAGACTGTCTTAAATTCAGTTTTAGATTGGCCCTTTTTATAAGGAGAAGAAAAGTGGAGGTAAGCGGTTTGGAACTCAGGGAAAAAGTTAATCAGATAAAAGCAGCAGCAGTCTTTATCAGTGTCCTGGGGGTGGGCTCTCCCCCTGGAGCACAGTGGCTCAGATGCCGTCTTCAGTTGCTTGCCGTCCTCCCAGGGCACAAAGGTGGAACTTTTATGGTCTCCTGGAGTCAGGGTGGGTCACACCTTCGGTTCCCGGAACAACAGCTTTTTACGCACGTTCGTTGCTAAGCTTATTAGCTATTACGTAAACGAAAATTTTCCAACTCTCCAGTCCCCCATCAAGTTTGTCACCAGTAGAAATCACAAATAGTGGCTCGTCACTGTGCAGCTGGTGTTCTTTTAAAGCAGGAAAGTTTGCTGGTCGGAAGAACCAACTGTGGTGAGTGTTGGAGCCAAATGGATATGAAGGAATCTTCCTGACCCTGGGCTCTTCCTCTGTGTTCCAGCCCCCACCCTTCCTCGCCTTAGCGCATCCGTTTA
Source organism: Carollia perspicillata (assembly GCA_004027735.1). Classification (NCBI taxonomy): domain Eukaryota; kingdom Metazoa; phylum Chordata; class Mammalia; order Chiroptera; family Phyllostomidae; genus Carollia; species Carollia perspicillata. Next base: position 5,163 of record PVKM010031627.1, on the reverse strand, counting down.
GGAGGCTCTGAAACTGAGACTTGATAGCTTTTTATTTCCCTAACAGATACCAGATACCGGAGGATACACCCTAAGGATTAAGAAAACACACACACACACACACACACACACACACACACACACACACACACAATGGAACCATAAGATGATGCACCTGTAAGCTCTACTTTTTGTTTGAGGAAATGCGTCCTTTCTGGATGCTCGCAGGTCTCCCCGTCAGACTGGAAGCTGACATGCAAAGCCGAGATGCTAGCGCGGACCCTGTGAACTGGCAGGGGTGGGGGAGGGGGGCGGCTGCCGGCTCTGCTGCCCACACGATCTCAGAGTACGAGAGAGGTTCTCCTGGAGGACCTGGAGCCCTGGGAAGCACAATCCAAGCCCAAGGAGATCAAAACTCCACACCCCTGAGGTGAAGTGGAGGGGGAGACACAGAGACAGTGAGACATTTGGGGGAAGGTAGTCCTGGCTGCAAGTACAGTAGACATTGGTGGCATTGTTGGTGCCACTTTGAAGTCAAGCAGGGACCTGCCCTAATTAGCACAAGAATGGTGTCATTCTGCCAACACCGTAACCCTTCCACCCCGTTCTAAATTACCATTTGCCCCAACAATGTCCTTTAGAGCAAAAGAATCTCCTCTGGAACCACATGTGGCATTTAGTCATCGTGTTTCTTTCTTTTTTTAATCGAGGTACAATCGACACACGACACTATGTGAGCTTCATGTGTACACCCTAACGACTCGGTACGCGTATAAATTGCGAAGTGAGCACCACGTTGAGTCCGGTTATCACCCGCTGACACACAAAGTTACAGTTATCCTGTTTCTTTAATCTCTTCCGGTGGAGAACAGGTCCTCAGTGTCTTGTCCAGGATTATAGGCCAGTTGTTCTGCAGCCCGTTCCTCGTTTTGGGGTTACCTGACGTTTCCTCATGATCGGGGCGCAGATTATACCATATTTTGTCGTGTATAATGTGCACCCATGTTTTTGGCCCAAACTTTCAGGAAAAAAACACTATCTTTCAGTTTAATTTTTTAATTCAACGTTTTATTTATTTATACTTAGAAACGAAACTGATGATGGTATTCCAGGGTATTATTTGGCACACGGGTATTGTTATTGCTTTCTAGAGTTACACTTTTAATGCATGAACATAAAACAACTAAAAACCATTTTTATACTACCCACGTATACATAACGTGCATCCTTATGTTTCTCTCAAAAATCTGGGCAAAGAAGTGCGCATTATACACAGCAAAATACGGTACATCATTGGCAAAAACATCACAGAAATTATGCTGTGTTCTCCTCACCTCTTATCAGCTGTGTGCAATTGCTGTGTGTCCCACTGCGCTTGAGGTATGAACTTCGATCACTGACCGTCAAGGTAGCGTCTGCCAGATTTCTCCATCATAAAGTCACGTTTATTTTGCCTTTTTAAGGAATATATATTTTGTGGGGAAGTATTTTGAAAATTGTCTCATTATCCTGGTCCCAGTCCAACTTTCTATTTATTCATTTGCATCGCTATGGACTCATGGATTCCTCTTTGAGTCCACGAGCTTTAATCAGTTGTTATCACGAGTCATTTTGATGTTGAGATAGCCCCTTATTTGGCTCTGCTAGCTGGCCCCTGCATCCTTCTGGTCTGTCCCATCGCCCTTTGGGCGCTGCCTTATTTTTTGGCGCAAAAGATGTCCCCGGCTCCTCTTGTCGCTTTCCTGCCCCAGGCCTGGAGCCGACTCGCTCTCCCAGGGTCCGACTCCTTTCAGTGGAGGATAGCGTTTAGAAGCCAAGATCTGGGCACCAGGTGTGCTCGCTCTTATTGGACCCTTGCTGCGTTCAGGCCTCCTCCAGCGGACTGAGCTAGAGAACTATGCACACACGCACACACGCACACACACATACACACGCACTCTGCCATCTGCATTCATTCTATATATATCTGCGTCTATTGAAAACCGTGAGTTCACTCCATATCCCCAGTTCCAGGCTAGCACCATGGAATCCATTCTAGTTCTCCCCCTTCCTACATTTGTAACCGCCTTTTCTCAGAGGGAGCCATCTGGCGCATGCAGGGCTCTTTTAAGTGGAGGACAGAGGGTTAAGAAAGGTCTCTCCTCGGACGCGACATTTAAGCTGAGACTTGAAATGAGGGTATAAGCCACATAGGTTCTGGGAAAAGAATGTTCTGGCCAGAACGCACCGCAGTCGTCCTCGTGGTGGCCCTGAGCAGAATCAGGCTGGTGGGTCTGTTGAAAGACCAGCAGGAGGCCTGAGCCAGAGGGCAGATGACGTCAGCCAGGTAAGGGGAGAGTTCAGGAAGCAGCTTGCAGACCATTGTAAAGGCTCTGGTGTTCCTCTGGAACATTTCAAATGTGGGAGAGACGCAGTTTTGTAAAGGATTGTTTGGACTACAAGTAGGGAAGCGGGAAGACCAGTGAGGGGCGTGGCTGGGCAGGTGGTGAGAAATGGTCAGATGTGGGGCGGGGGTTGGGGGATGTGAGATAAAGTAGTTGTGGCCTGTAAAGTAAGAGACAGGTGGTGGCACATGGTGCTACGTAAGGGTTCCTTAAATAAATAAAACAGAAAATTGTATGCAAGCACTTAGCCCAGCAGGTGACTTACGATACACTAATCCATTGACGAATGAAGCTGAAAACTTTCCCAGCCAGCGGGCCCCTTTTCCCCACCCATTTGATTCTGGCCATCTTGGCAACCTGGAACAACACCTCCTGAGCAGGGCTCCCCCTTCTCAATCAGGGCTCCCTCCCACCCCTCCCCCATTCCTCCCAATGAGTCAAAACTCCCACTTCCTCCAAGCCCTGTCTCTGCAGGGTGTGGGTCGGCATCTGATAAGCTCGTCACAATAAGTTAATGACTTCTTGCAAGAGCCTACCCCTCCCAGAGGTATTCGCATTTTTTAAAAGGCGGCAACTTATTTGCTTCACTCTGGGAATGTGGTGGGATCTCCGACAGTGTGGCAGGGTGGCAGAGGAGGACACTTGATTTTGGGCAGCATGCACATGACACCTCCCAGAGGTCGGGGCCACCTTCAAAGGAGCTCGGAAGCAGCCCAGGCCGCAACACTGGAACGCGGTGGTCTGAGATGTGTGGTTTATGAGGCAGGAGCTCTAGTGCCGGAATCCTGAGCTTCCAGGTAGGCAGTGAGAGGTCCTGGGACCACCACACTGTAAGGAAGCTCAAAATAGCCCGTATAGAAAAACCCATGGAGTGGACTTGAGACTAAGAACAGAGAGATGAGAGAGACAGAGAGGAGAGAGCTGGGTGCCCGGACCCCCGCTCTTCCAGTTTCAATTACATCCTGGCTGCAACCTCTTGAGAGACCCCCAAGCCAGAAGCACCCAGCTGAGGCTTTCCCAAATTCTTCAGCCACAGAAACTATGAGATAATGCCATAAATGTTGTTGGCCTGGCTGGTGTGGCTCAGTGAATTGAGTGTCAGCCTGCGAACCAAAGGGTCACGGGTTCAATTCCCAGTCAGGGCACAGGCCTGGGTTGCGGGCCAGGTCCCCAGTAAGGGGCGTGCAGGAGGCAACCACACATTGGTGTTTCTCTCCCTCTCTTTCTCCCTCCTTTCTCCTCTCTAAAAATAAATAAGTAAAATCTTTTTTTAAAATGTTGCTGTTTAGACTAGTTTGGGGTGATTTTTTTACTTAGCAGTTAAAGCTGGGCTAACCCCTGAGAGCCTCTTTCAGTTCCGGTGCAGCCTACTACCCCTTTCTGACCTTGGCAAGAGTCTGTTGGCAGAAGCACACCGGGCACAGTAGAAAGCAAGGAGAGACAGACACTATACTAAAAACAGTCTTGTATGGGAAGGCCTCTAAGCTGACTCTAAAGACTCCAGTCCCTCCTACCACTAGCTTCTAAGGGTGCTGCCAACAGGGCCCCTGTCCTCACTGCTGTGGATGACTGGAGAGTCACCTCTGAATTAATGCCAGAAAATTAACCTGTGGACATTGTGAGCCAAGCTAAGACTCCCTGTCTTAGCAGCGAAGCCTCAAAAGTGAGTCTTTTTTTTTTAAAAGATTTCATTTATTTATGTATTTAGAGAGAGGGAAAGGGAGGGAGAAAGAGAGGGAAAGAAACATGAACATGTGGTCGCCTCTCACATGGCCCACACTGGGGACCTGGCCTGCAACCCAGGCATGTGCCCTGACTGGGAATCGAACTGGTGACCCTTTGGTTCACAGCCCGAGCTCAATCCACTGAGCCGCACCAGCCAGGGCAAAAGTGAGTCTTTTAAAACAGATGTTAAATCTCACTATCATTAATAGCCTCAGAGAAATAGGGCATTGCACCCATGAAACAAGGGTAGGATTCCATTTTTTAAAAGTATCTTGTTTGCAAAATAGAGACAGACTCATTGATACAGAGAACAGACTGACAGTTGCCAGATGGGAAGGGAGCTGGGGGCTGGGTAAGAGGGGCGAAGAGATGAAGAAGTACAAATCGGTAGTTACAGAATAGTCACAGAGATCCAAATCACAGCCTAGGGAATATAGCCAATAATATTGCAACACGTTTCCAGGTGGGTACTTGAAAGACTCGGGGGAACACCTGTAAAGTATGTGATTGTCCAGTCACTACGCTGTACACCTGAAACTAATACAGAATAACACTGGATGTAGACTGGTGTTGAAAAAAAATTTTAAACAAGTGTCTTGTCTGGGGTTCCCCAGAAGCGGACTCTGAGACAATAATTCCAGCGCGAGTGACTGTCGGCAGGTGATCCCCGAGAACACTGGTCGCGGAGGTGGAAGGTGAGACGGGAAGAGAAAGACACCAGTCAAGGGCGTCGTTCTAGCCAGTCACCGCTGTGGGCACCTGGAGTTTGGTCTGGCTGGGAACCCCCGGACACGGCAGAGGACAGCCTCACAGGTACCCCAAGCAGTGTGCAAGGCCCCACAGCTGCTTCCAAGGGACACGACCTTCATGACGTCCACTGTGTCCTGCGCTTGGGCCGAGAATGTCCCTTGGAAGAAAACAGCCCCTGGGCAGAGCTCTGCAGATATTTGCAGTAAACAGCCTCGGGCAGCAAGGCGCCAAGGGGCGAATGCCAAGGGGTGAGTGCCAACGGTGTCGGCTACAAGCCGCACTCAGAAACGGGATAGAGTTATGCATCAGAAAAGTGACAGCAGGA
>PVKM010031625.1:0-16744 GCA_004027735.1 Carollia perspicillata | reverse complement strand
ATTCTTATTTTACTGATTGTCCTCTGTTTTTACTTGATAAACCTGGCAGTCCCATTAAGTGGACAGTTGAATGATGGAGAAGTCAGAGGCTGGTGTTATCAACCTGAAGACCAACTTTAAAGTTATGTGATTGGATGAGACCATCAGAGAAGTGAACGTGGACAGCAATGGCAATTGACACAAGGGAGGTCAGGAGATGGGATGCAGAGCAGAGGAGAGACAGTTAGGAGGGAAACCAGGTGTGGTCTCCTGGAAGCCAAAATAAAGCAAGGGCTTCAATTAGGAGTGAGCAGCTGTGTCTATTGCAGTTAATAAGGGATAGACAATGCAGAAGAGGGTCAAGAAGATGTGCATCAAAAAAGATATCCTTAATGATATTCTTAGTGACAAAAAATTGCTGGGTTGTGAAGGAAAGAAATATGACTAAGAGTATGTTCAAAATTCTTTTGGAGGTCGCAAATAGAGATAATTATTTCAAGGAGGATTATAAAATGACAAAAGGATTATATGATTTTACCTGGAGAGGGAAATGGTTCACTTTTTTATATAGTGCATATAAAAGAAATTACAGATGTTCGAGTGCTGACAAGTATGATCCAAAGAGAGGGAAGACTTGATGCAGGAGGCAGAGGGAATAACTGCTGGTCAAACATTCTTGTAAGGAAAGAGGACATGGGATGTAGAGAGCAACTGGAGGCATTGACCTTGGATTGAGATCCGGGTCACTCGGGGTCACCTGTGATCAGTGGCGTTGAGGCATGCTGCAGGGTGGTGAGAAGTGGTTGTGGTATTTCACAGAAGTTCTCCTTTGATTGCTTCGGTTTCCTCAGTGACAAGGACGCCGAGCAGCACTTTGCTAAGTGTGACAATTAATGAGAAGGGGGGAGAGGCCTAAACCCCTTTGTTTCTTGACTATCTCTCAACATTTTTACAGTTTCCACTTTTCAGAGTTTGTTCATTTCTCAGTAATAAAACTTTTCACTTTCTATCTTGTTTTCCATCCTATTTGATGGTGCGTGTGTCTTATCTCCCTGAAGAATGTGTAAAATCTCTGAAGGCAGTGTTCTTTCCAGCTCTTGTGTAAATCACTCTGCCTTGGTCAGAGCACAGGATCAAAGACAATTTATTAAGAGAATTTAGTTTATTTAAATTACATGCACTGTGATCCCAAGACACTTTTTTATTTAGGCTAAAAAATATTCCTGCTTCTTCCAAAGATCCCCTGTATGTTGTATAAGATTCCCATGAGTAAATCAGTTCTTTGATCTGGCAGATATAAAAATTATATTATAGAAAAATAGTGTAAAATTAGACTAGCAATAGACACTGAACTGAAAACCCCTTCATTGTGCATAAAGTTGTGAGATAGCATAAACGTATCAATTAGGCTTCAAAGTAGAAAGGAAAATTCTTGAAATAAGCCTTACAGATTTCACATACAATGTTAGATACAATTTTAAAGCATGAAATTTAAAAAAATGTTGTCAATTATGTTCTTCTAAAATACTTACCAGGCAAAATTATATAGATATCTTCAAAAGGGTAAGGAAATATAAATAATTATTCTCAAGAAATCCCCATATATTAGTGGCTCAAAAGTGTTGATATGCTTTATATATTTACAAATAAAATAATAGACAGTTGTATTTGTTGAAAAGATAAGGTATTAACTTCAAAAGTATAGATAATTATGGCCTTGGTTTATTTTAGAGTATAGAGCTAACCACATACTATGCAAATTAAAAATATTATATTCAGTGTTTATGTAATTGTGTGGTATTTCCTCTAAAATTATAGTGAAAATATCTATAATTAAATAACTGCTCTCTCCAATTACTGTGATGTCTCATAATCTTTTTGTCTCTGTAAACAAAGACCTATTATAACATACTTATGAGAGTTTCCACTCATGACAATTTTACATATTTCCACTCTATTTCAGGAGAAAGAAGTAGTCAATTAACCCTGCAAAAGTGAGTTATCACATAAAAATACCCAATCTTCAACAATTAGCCGTAATGCCAATGTATTCTTTCACTATTAGAAGCAGGCTAATTGCCCTTATAATTTATCTGTCATGCATTTAACACTAAAACTGTTTCAGATACTTAGAACTTAAATCAGATTCTAGTTATTTTTACTGAAATGCTCTGCCTTCCATTTGTTCATACACTGCCAATAATGTCAATGAAGCCACTACATCTGGATTCCCTTTCGGACTATTTGATGTAACTTTTCAAAAGACTAGCCAGCTCAGTGAGATAATCAATAGAAAGTCTAAGCTTTTATAAACAGCTGGCTTGCAAACATGTGGTTGCTGAGAACTACCTGTTTATTTTATTCCTTTTCATTTCATTTTATTTATAAATGTATTGTTTTCCTTCTGGGATTAAGCATTTTTTAACTCAGGAAAAATTAATTTTATTTATTTTTGGTGTGACACAGGGCTGAGGCTTCACGTTTATATTTATACTCAACATCTATTATTTCTGAACTCTAGCTCTACAATGTGCTTCCTTTGGGGACCGTCATCCTTTGGGACCACTTCCTTACTTCTGACTGTAACTGTTTCACTGGAGCTACCTTTTGTTATTGCTTAGTGCCATTACAACACAGACCCAGAGAGCACCAGAGAATGGTCTCCGAAGTCCATCTCGTCTACCCATCTTGCTTTACCGCGGAGGAATGAGGTCCTGCGATGGGATTTAACTTGCTGTATACATCGAGTAGTAAGAGAACCAGGATGAGAACCCAAACTTATTGCTGCTCACATTTCTATGTGCTGTGGGTTCAGTTTTACTCCTTTATCTTCTTTCTACATGAATTGACCAAGGTCCTTCTTCTTTCAGTTTCCTTCTTGGGATCACATTCATATCTATGAACTTAGGTTGGATCTTGCATAAATGCCTGCAATATACCAGCAAGCCACCATCCAGTGACTTTTTTTTTCTCTTAGAAAATACTATCTAAGCAGTGGAGTTACCTACTTCTCTTCTGTATCTCCCTCGTGCCATGTGCTATTATCTCCGTTACTGTACTCATCACAGTAGACTATCAGTGTTCATTCAGTTGCCAGCTTTCCTTAGAGACGAGACAAACACCTGTGTTTTAGAGCCCAGGAGCTCTCTCAAACTACCTCCCAGCATTGTCCAAGAGCCTGGGAACAGCCATAGACCACATCTGAAGGCAACAGTGTGCGGCTGTCCACGTTTTCTGTCTCATGGAACAAGTCTTACTCAACTGAAGGAAAGTCAGAAAACTTCTTCCCCCATCTTTCCTACAAGGCAGAATTCCAGGCTCAGTGCCCTGTTATTTCACTTTGCACAGACACTGCTTTTGGAGGTGGCCAGAGTGCTTCTGTTTACTTTCTAAGCTTTTCTTTCTAAACCGGTCGAGGGACTGTATCCTCAGAAAGTGTTCAAGGCAGGAAGGAGAACGAAGAGGGCTGAGGGTGATTGCAATATTCTGGGGAGTATCATCTTTCCCTGGATTGTGTTTGAAGAGAAAATAAATAGAGGAAGAGCTCAGCAGACAGGGTAGAGAGGGGTTATTATTTCTAACATAAATCTCCTTTCCAGAACCTCAAAAAACCAGACAGAAGACAATGGAGTTGACCCTGCATTGGCTCAGCAATAACCAAGGGCCAGTGCCACACTGAGAAATGGCAGGAGCCATTCCCACCAAGCCCCCATTTAGCCGTAGATGGCCACTGACATGTTTATGCTTCATGCCATCCTAAAGGGCTGGAAAAGAGGAGTCTGGATGCAGTTGCCTAGTGACAGTTTAACACAGTGGTTAAGTGTTCAGCATCCTGTTTATGTGGAGTCATGTACTATAGTATAGGTTTTAATTGCAGATGTAGCACTTTCTTCTTTGGAAGTTTTTCTTCCTTCCTTTCTTATTTTTAAATTTGTATTGCATTTATAGATTAGTAAAATTATTATTCTACAATACATCATCTGTATATTATATGATATGTTCACCACCCCAAGTAAAGTCTCCTTCCATTACCTTCATCCCCCTTTATTCTTTTACCTACCCCCACCCCCTTTGCCCTCTGGTGATCATCATACTGTTGTTCGTGTCTACGAGTTTTGTGCTTTGTTTGTTTTCCTTGCTTCATCCTTTCATTTATTTCACCCAGACCCCCAAGACTCCTGCACTCTGACAGCTGTCTCTTCTCTGAATCTCTGAGTCTATATTTTGTTTGTTTGTTTATGTCGTTCATTAGATTACACATATAAGCAAAATCATATGGCATTTGTCTTTCTCTGACTGGATTATTTCATTTAGCATAATCTCCAGGCCCATCTATGCTGTCACGAAAGATAAGATTTCCTTCTTTATTGCAGCCAAGTAATATTTCATTGTGTAAATATACAACAGCTCTTTTATCCACCCATCTACTCATGAGCACTTGGACTACTTCCAAATCCTGGCTATTGTAAATGAACATAGGGGTGCATGTGTTATTTTGAATTAGTGTTTTGGGTTTCTTCAGATATATTCCCAGAAGTAAAGTTTGTGTGTCATAAATTCAAATTTTAATTTTCTGAGAAAACTCCATATTGTTTTCCACAGTGGCTACATGAGTCTGCATTCCCACCAACAGTGTACCAGTGTTCCCATTTCTCCATGTCCTTGCCAACACTTATTGTTTGTTGATTTATTGATAACAGTCACTCGGACAGTTTTGAGATGATATCTCATTGTGGTTCTAATTTACATCTCTCTGAAGTTTAGTGACATGGAACATCTTTCCATATGTCTATGAGCCCTCTGCATGTCTTCTTTGGAGAAGTGTCTATTCAGGCCCTTTGCCCATTTCTTAATTCTATTGTTTGTTTTTTTGGTGTTGAGTTGTGTACATTCTTTACACAACACAGATGCATCAGATGTATATTGGTGAATGTGTTCTCCCATTCAGTGGCTGGTTTTTTCATTCTGTTTATGGTATCCTTTGCTACCAAAACTTTTTAGTTTGATGTAGTCCCACTTTTTTTCTTTTGTTTCCCTCACCTAAGGAGATATATTAGAAAAAATATTGCTATGAGAAGTGTTTGAGATTTTACTGCTTATGTTTTCTTGTAAGATTTTTATGATTCCAAGTCTAACATTTAAGTCTTTAATCCATTTTGAGTTTATTCTTGTGTATGGTGTAAGAAGGTGGTCTAGCTTCATTTTTTGCACATATCTGTCTAATATTCCCAACACTATTTACTGAATAAACTATCTTACCCCATTATATGTTTTTGCCTCCTTTGTTAAATATTAACTGACTATAAAGGCATGGGTTTATTTCTGGGTTCTCTACACTTTTTCATCAATCTATATGTTTGTTTTGATGCCAGTACTGTGCAGTTTTGATTATTATGGCCTTGTAGTTTAGTTTGATATCAGATGTATAATTTCTTTAGCTTTGCTCTTTGTCAAGATTGCTGTGGCTATTCAGGGTCTTTTTATGTTCCATATAAATTTTGGAATATTTCTTCTAGATCTGTGAAATATACCATTGGTATATTGATAGGAATCACATTGCATCTATAGATTGCTTGGGGTAGTATGGACATTTTAAAGATGCTAATTCTTCCTATCCATGATCATGGTATATGCTTACATGTATTCATATCTTCCTCAATTTCTTTATTCAGCATCTTACAATATCCCAAGTACAAGTCTTTTACATCCTTGTATTCATTTATTCCTATGTATGTTTTTGATGCAATTGTAAATGGGATTGTTTTCCTTTCTGATAGTTTATTATTGGTGTATAAAAAATGTAACTTCTTTCTGAATATTTTTCTTATATCTTGCTACTTTACTGAATTCATTTTTCAGTTCTAGTAGATTTTTGGTGGAATCTTTAGGGTTCTCTATATACAGTATCATGTCATTTGCAAATAATGACAGTTTTACTTCTTTTCCAATTTGGATGCCTTTTATTTTTTCTTCTTATCTGGTTTCTGTTGCTTGGACTTCCAGCACTGTGTTGAATAAGAGTGGGGGAAGCAGACATCCATGTCTTTTTCCTGATCTTAAGGGAAATATATAGTTTTTGCCCGTGGAGTGTGATGCCAGCTGTGAGTTATCATATATGGCCTTCATTGTGTTATGCTCCTCTATTCACACTTTGCTGAGAGTTGTTATTGTAAATGGATTTTATCAAATGTTTTTTGTTCATCTGTTGAGATGATTATGTGGTTTTTATTCTTCATTTTGTTTATGTGGTATATTACATTTACTGATTTGCCGATATTGTACCAACCTTGCATCTCTGAAATAAATCCCATGATTGGACATGGTGTAAGATCTTTTTAATACATCACTGGATGCACTTTGTTAATATTTTGTTGAGCCTTTTAGCATCTGCATTCATCAAGGATATTGGCCTATATATATTTTTTATAGTGCCTGTACCTGGTTTTGGCCAGATTTACTACTTTTTAGCTCCATGAGTGTAGTAAATTGGTTGGTGGCTTAACTGATGTTCCTCAGTTTCCTGTGCTGTGAACTAAAAACGACAATATTCCTAGCTAGGGTCATGACGGAGAACAGCAAAGTGACCTTTATCAAAGTTCATTCTATGCCAGATCTCTGGGTCTAGAGCATGACATGATTGTTATTTTCACAAATACTTGCTCCACTTTACATGTGAGCAAGCTTGAGTTTTAGAAAAGTTAAATGTCCCGTCCAAGGTCTCACAGACTTGGGTTTAAACCAAGTCCACACGACTCCAGACATCTACCCACTGCACTGTCTGAGCATATTGGCATATCCTCCAGGAGCAAACACACGGAACCCCGCTGTGCAACCCAGGTGCTCCAGCAGTGGGAGACAACATATTGTCATTGTCATTGTCATTTGGTTCTTAATATGCTCTAACTGCCCCCATTACAGCTTTACATGAGTTTCTTATTCTAGTTGCATCTCCACTTTCCCCATCCTGAAAATGAAGTAATAAAAAATAATAGCAATGGATTATCTCAGAGTAAATGCAGGCAAAGATTTAGGGGGTCTTCTTTCTTGCCCTGCTTCAGACCCCAGGCCTCATTTAAAAAATGGAGAGATATTTCTGTCTTATAATTTTTACAAGATAACCTGAATGAAAGTGGCATCGAGAGTTTTTATACTTGGCATCATTCAAAAATACAAAGGGTATGTGTTAGAAATAACACTTTTTAAAAGGGTGAAATGTTCCACTGTATGGAGGCATTTGTGTACTGTCATTTTCTACCATGTAACCCAAAGGAACACATCAGGAGCTAGTACAGAACAGATATTTCTTTAGGGATATATACCACAGCCCCAGAATTAGTCAGGAATAATAACAAGAGAGCTAAATGAAAGACGCTTTCTAGTGTAGTAGTTTAGTTTATAATGACTAGTCTGACAGTAAGACTTTTAGGATCTGAAGAAAGCAGATATGAGTGGGCTAGTGTTGCAGACTGTATTATTTTATCAGTTCGGTTGAAGACCAACCTCCATCAGGTAAATCCGAAGGCCAGGTTGACATTGTTAAGAGAGTCATGAATTGGGCAGCATCCCACCCAGCAATGAGAAGGGCGCTCCACGTGTTGTACCAAAGGGAAGGTTTTATGGAAATAAGGGTATGGCAGGGGAGTGATGAACAAAAGAAAGGATATAATTATTTCTAGACCAGGGCATCTTCTTTCAGGGAAAGGGACTGGCAAGGGTTTCGTCTTGCAAGATTGCTCCTCTTCCTTTAGGGGTGGGACAGAGCGGGCCCACGAGATAGATGACCTCATCAGCGTTGACCGGGAAATTCCAGGCAAGCTGATTAATTTTACATGTCTGGTGTTAAGCCAGGTAGTAGTAAGTCTAGGTTTGGTATCCTGGGCTTCAGCACAGGCTATACCCTTTTGGGCCTGTGTTTTTGTTTAACAGTTCTGAATTTAAACCTTGGGGAGTTTTTCTTAAAGAAGTGAGTGCTTTTGAAGTGTGCTCTACTTTTATTTATTAACATCTGACATAAAGTGAAACTTGAAATTTAATCCAAAGTGTTCACTTCTGTCTAACGGATTACAGAAGAGGGGACAGTGTTACAATCTTTCTATACTAACTGGAACACAGGTATTGTTTGTTCATTAGATGACCCTTGTTCCTAAAGTGGTAATACTTCAAAACTACCTCCAGAAAGTCAAGCAAAGGCCAGTTAAACATATGGTACGTGGAGGCAATCACTCTGCCTTGTTCTAAGCTATCGCTTACAGAAAAAGAAACATTTCTTTAAATGTCCCAAAGGAATAGCTTGTTTTAAAAAAAATCTGTCACAGCCCGAACATTCTTGAGCAATACTTTGGTGATAAATATTAGATTGGTTGCTCTCGCCAAATACAACTTTACACAAAGGAAAGCCTTTAAATTTAGCTTCTGTTTGGACACACCAATTTATGTTTATTGTCTTTCTTCCATATTGATAATAGCTTACTTCTCACGTACTGTTTCATGTATGGTATGGGACAGACCTGATCTGAACCCAAACCAAATAAGAAAAATGTATTTCAGTAGCTCTGGAATTAATTAGATACACTGAATAGACCATTTGTGGAAGTGAAGACATTAACGTGCTTAAAAAATACTTTTGCTCCACCTGTATCTATTTTTCCAGCACAAGGAAATAAAAACAGCCAGAAGTAAAGGAGCCAACACACCTAAAAGTATTCCTCAAAGGATGGTCCACAGGTAGAAATTATCTGAGAGGCTGGCAAAGTGCCTGTTTCTGAGACCCCATTGAAATTCACCAAAGCCTCAGGAAAATAAAAGCACCACCTGTAACCACAGGGGAACCATGAAGGTGGAAGGGAATGTGTGGTGTGTAGGCAATTTGCTCATGCAACCTACTTGGATGCATGAGTTTGCCTTTTATTTCAAAGGGGGATTAGGTCTAAATACCTTACAGAGGTGTTGAGAGTCTTAGCTAGATCATTACCTGATATATAATGAGAACTCAAATCAGGTTGAATATTTTGAAGTTAAGAATCTTGGAAAGCCTGAGATCCGTGTAAAATCATTACCTTACATTCAAGGGATGATGGGTTGCCAAGGACTTTGAAATGATTAGGACAGGAAATACAATGTATGATTAACCTGACTGTTCAAGGTGGGATCTCCGTGTCCGATTGATGGCAGATGCTATAGCACTGAAAACCCGCAGGCACCGCGGGAAGTGCGCCGTCTGGCGTTAGGGCAGTTTTCTGAGTGCTCTAGTGGACTGGTAGAAGAGAAATGGAATCCCGTTTGCCGGATTTAAGAATAGGTCTCACTGCACCATTCTTCCTACAGAAAATTTTACCTGAAGTCAGTCTTTAAACAAATTTTTTATATGCTACCTTATAAAAGTAAGATTTTTGTTAAGCGAGATAGTAAATCTCTTTTAAAAATCCATATAGGGTTTGGTTTTCTTTTACTGTGTACTAAAAACACATTCCAATGAATACATGAAGCTTAAAAAGAATTAGAAACACAGATATAATTTTTGTAAAATTGGGGTGTTAATGATAATCTCAACAATTAAAACACTACCAATCTGATTACTATGACTATGACATGACATGAACCCTAAAATACTACAAATATTTTGAAGATTACTTAATGTCATTGGAAAATTATTATAATATTTTCTCAATTTTCAGTTGTACATAGAGGATAGGGCCTGAATTATATATATATGTATATTCACAAACATATGTATATATGTATATTATATATGTGTATGTATATATGTATATGTGTATGTATATTAAAGGATATAAATATAAAAATGCAAACAATTATTCTTAGTTTCAGATAATTTAAAATTTCTTTCTCACTACCTTTCTAAATGTTTGAAAAAAACTTACAGTGAATAGAAAGTATTTTAATATCAGGAAAATGGGTATATTTCAAGAAACTCTTCAGGAAATGAGAAACTTTATTTCTAAGAAAGTAAGTGGGAATCCAGCTAAGAGTAGTCAGGACTCTAGAAGGACATTTTGACAAATCAGCGATTAATGACAGCATGTTCCTCCCTTTGGATAAACTAGGGAAGAGATCTGCTCTTCCACGCCAGCCTGGTCATAAGGGGTTTCCACACAGTCCTGCAAGAGGGAGCAGGGCAGAGCAGAAGGGAGAACTCTATATTCTTAGACGACTTTTTTTTTTGCAAGGGGGGGCGCCCTATAGTTGGAACTCTGTTCCATAGGATAAGACAATGGGCACAGTAAGGTTAAGTCGGCTTGCAGGGTCGTGGAGTTGGCATGTGCATCAAACATTACCCAGAGCCTGAGACTCAGCTGCCCGCTCAGCTTTCTAGCTACGGTATTTCCCGGGGCCACATTCCTGATGCCGAGAGCTCCTCCCCTCTTCAAGTGAACTATTCAGCCATAGGCAAGAATCATATACCTTCCTCTCCAAATATTTGATCAACAGAACGGGATTAAAATTATGTTGGCTAATGTGGCTTATAATGATTTTACCTATTGGGAGCTATTCATCTATATGATGTTTTTATCGTTTCAGATGTTGTTTGTGGAAGGAGAGTGTGATTACTTGCCAAAACCTACATTATGTCATCTGCTCTGTTCTATAAACAGATTACATACAGAGCACAGACATAAGCTGGGGGCTGTGGTTAGCTAATTATGTTTAATGCAAATACACACACACATGTTCAATTCATTTTAAAGGGATTAATTATAAGTGCTATATTTTAGTTACGAGGTCTTTAGGAAATACCTCATCACAGTAGTACACCAGAGCCATTTAATAGGTTTTTTAATGAATACAAACCATTTGGAATATTGTATACAAAATGGATTTTTGAGAAAATATTCACTAAGTACATCAAATATTATGAGATAATTTGGCAGAAGGGCTCATCTACATTACAAATAGATTTGGTCCAGGTACATCTACTGCCAAAACCTATCATTTATATTTTTATTTCAAATCCAGCATACAAATGGTTGCCAAATACACTCATTTAACTATTAAAACCGAACAATGAAGCCTAGCATTTGCTCTAGCAGCAAATAATTTAGATTAAAATTTAAGTATAAAAAACTTTTGTTTCTAGGAAAAGTAAAGAAAAAATAATCCCACCTTGCCGAACAGATGTAATGTTGTATTGTTCACTTCTGTTTGCTGTGACAGACACCTCTCATTGCATTGCCTACTCAGTGCCTATTCTCCACCAGTGCTGACGCAACAGGATTTTGATTGAGGCAGTATGTAGCCAAGTGCAAAATAACATTTCTTAGTTTCCTCTGCAGCCACAAATGGCCATGTGATATTTCTGGCCAATGAAATGGAAGCGGAAGTTTCTAGGTAAGAGTTCTAAAAGTTTTAGGACAAAAGATGCAATTCTACTTGTATACAACTTTGTTCCTTCACTTCTTCCTGCCTAAATGCTGGATGTAGAGAATCCAACATGTGGCTATGAAGCAACAGCCATGCATCAATGCTGCATCCGAGTCACTGAACAGAAGTTGAAATGCCCTTGCATCACTGATGGTATTATGGATTCGCCTATATCAGTTCTGAGCAGCCTACCGCTAGGCATGCTGTTTCATGAGAAAAAATAAACTTTATGCAGACGAGTCCCTGTAATTTGGGTATCCTGTAAAATGGATTTAAAATGTCTTCCTTCCTGATAGACATACCAATTATGATGGTTAGCAATTCATTGTTTTATAGATGTTGAAGTTACTTAGTAACTGTCCATTTCAAATTCATGAAACAAAGAATGCATGGGTGACTTAAAAGTATAAAGTGTCCCTCCTGTTTCAAAGCATAAAATTTTCTATTTTTATTTTACTTTAATTTACTATTTTATTTTATTATTTTGTTTAACAGCCAAGTAGTATTCCACTGTGTAAATGTACCAGAGCTGTTTTATCCACGTCATCTACTGATAGACACGGACTGGGAGAATACTATGCTAAGTGAAATAAGCCAGTCAGAAAAACACAAGTACTATATGATTTCACTCATATGTGGAATCTAATGAACACACTGAACTAACAAACAAAATAAAGACAGACTCATAGACAGAGAGCAGGCTGACAGCTCTTGAGAGGTCTGTGGGGAGGGATTGAGCAGAAAAGGAAAACAAAGAAAGAACTCAAGGACATGAACAGAAGTGTGGTAACTGAGGGAGGAGGGAGGTGGGTGAAAGGGAAAGACTGTATAGAGGGGATAATTGGTGACGGAGAAAGTAAAAAAAAAATTAAATAAAAAATAAAGGATTTTTCCTTCTTGCCACCCTGCACATTCCTCTTTTTGTTCATTCTGAAGAGTGTTTTTCCACACCACAGAGTTTAGACTCTTTTTATAAAGCATGATTTCTTAATAAAGATGTCCATGGATGGGCTTTAGGTATCCCAAGGTTGCAAATTTGCTCCAGTATTGTATGACATTTTAATACTGGGAGTTAATGTTTATCATGATGTATAAAAAGTTTATATTTAAAGTAAAAATGTCAGTGGTAAGCAAGGTCACATATTCTAGTCTACAGCCTAAAGGCTCTCAGAAGGATTCTCGTTGGTGTTCAGTGCTAAGAAGGAACTCAACAAATCTAAAACACTTGGACCCTCCTGTCTCATTTATGAGGTATAAAAGCCCAGAAGTTTAGTAAAGTATCAAAATCACGTCCTTATATGGTTTTAATGTATGTACACTTTGTTCAGCATCTTCCAATGAGAAATCATTGAATACCACAAAATGGGGCTAATGGCTTAATTCTATTTACCATAATTACTGCAAGTTTTATAACTGCGCTTCATTAAAGTAGGTATGAACTAAGTGGATAGATTAAGCAAGTTGTGAATATTTCTCTGTATAATATTGGTTTTCTTGTCCTCTTTTCTGAAAATACATATACATTCACTTCTGCATTAACTCACAATTTTATCAATATAACATATATGTACAATATGAAATATTTTAAAAACCATTTTATTATGCTTCTTCTCCTAATAACTGCCCAATGCTTCATTACCATCCTCATTACTGAACACTTGTGATGTAATTGAATAGTTCCTGTAAATAATAAGGATGGTGACCATAGAACCACAATGAAGAATGAAGGTGTGCATTTCCCCCTTATCATTAGCATAGTACTTCATTATTCATGTTTTTTTCAAAAGGCACTATGGTACATGATTTTAAATGTGCTGGGTTAAAATTGGGGTGGGGTGGGTGTTTGGAGTTACCAAACGGGTAGCATTAACCTTTAAAAGCTTTCATTTATGTAGCTCCATCTGGATCATGTAGAATACATCCTATTGTCCTTTTCCAGCTATCCTGTAATTCTGCTGGAATTGTGCTAATTTTATAATTGAGTGAGATATCAATGATAACTTATTTGTAACAAAGCCTTAAAACCTGAGTACTTAAAACATGTAGAAATAATTATGACTGAGAATCCTGGGAATGAAATATGCTTAAATCGGTACACAAAGTTATGCCTTTATAACAATACTCTGAATAATTTATGGTATTGTTGCTTTCCTTATATCCACACAAGAATTCTGGAACCATCCTTATGTCTAATCTCATTACTGACTACCGCTCATGTAGCGGGCAATCTAAGATGGGAAAGTGAGATCAGATTTTGGCTGAGGGATGATGTGGAGTTTAGCATCATCATCAGACCAAGCATATAACCATGAGTTAAACATCATGCTTGCTCAGATATATTGGACCATTAATTATTATTTCTATTTTTTAAAAATATTTTTTACTTATTTTTGGAAAGAGAGGAAGGGAAGGAGAAAGAGAGGGAGAGAAACATTAATGTGTGGTTGCCTGTCATGCACCCCCCTACTGGGGGCACAACTTGGCTTGCAACCCAAGCGTATGCCCTGCCTGGGAATCAAACTGGTGACCCTTCGGTTTACAGGCTGGCACTCAATCCACTGAGCTACACCAGCCAGGGCTAATTATTTAAAACAAAGCATCTGCTCATCTAGTCAAAGTTCACTTTATATCATAACAAATCCCAATCACAGTTATTTATTTTCTCTCATGGATTTTTAAAATCTTATTGTAATCAGCTTTACTGAGGATTATTATATATATATAATAAATGTCTCAAGTTTAAGAAGTGCACAGCTTAATGAGTGTAGACTTACATATATACTTATGAAACCACCTCATCAGTCAAGACATGAAGTATCTTCACCAACCCAAAATGTTTCTTGGTGCCTTTTCTGCTGTCAATCTCCCCAGTCCCTGCCCCAGGCAAGGCCTCACTTGTTACATCACTCTAGGTTTACATAGAAATGAGAATTTCATATAAAGGAAGTCAGACAGATGTTGTGTCTTTCGCTTTTTCCTTCTTGTTTAGTATCATGATTTTGAGATTCATCTATGTGATTGTGTGTAGCAGTAGTCTGTTCCTTTCAGCTGAACTGGATACTGTCATACGGATAAAGTATCATTTGTTTATTCATTCACCTGTTGATGGACATTTTGGATGCTAATAGCTTCTGTAGCTGTAAATAAAGCTGCTATGAACTTTCATGCACAAATCTTTGTGTGGGCATATGCTTTAATTCACCTTGGGTAATTACTCAGCAGGAGAATTGCTAGATCATAAGGCAAGTATGTTTAATTATAAATATTATGCCAAATTGTTCTCTAAAATGGCTGTACCATTTTGCATTTTGCCAGCATTATGAGGGCAGGCATTCCATCAGCCTTAGCCTTTTCAAGGGTTTTCCACTTTCATCAACTTAGACCACCTGGCTCTACTTGGATTCTCTCTCTGGATCACAGTCCAAAAACTGTCCATGCAGAAAACTTGGAAGTGTCAAACCTGCCTCCTTAAACACCATTCTCTCAGAAATCATAATTCTGCCTATTGTCCCAGTTCCTGAAAGCAACTATATAACTCTCATTGTCCAGGTTCTTTTGTTGTTTATAGTCAGAGGGCGAATTCTATCCAAGCTACATTTTCATAGTTGGAAGAAATCTCACCTTTATAGCTTCGCGGTCATAATCATTTATTTGCACTTAATAAATAAAATTGGATGTTTGATCACACATACACTTTTGTAGAATTCCTGATTTTGCAGCCTTACCTCATTAAGCATGTATCAGACAAAAAACTATTTTTATCACTAGGTGTTCCTTCTTTCTTAGTCCAGACCTCTGAGTTTCCTGCAGTTCTCTCGGCCCTCAAAGAAGCATTCATGAATTTAGTAAGGATTGCTAGTAGGAGGTGGTACTTTCTTAGAGGTTAACATGGTTCTGACAAATTAGGGGAAAAAGAGAAAGACAAACTATTTCATGAATGTAGGAGAAATGTGTACTTCCTGGGAAATTCAGACAATGCACAAATAAATAAAATGGAAATGACTCCATGGGCTTCACTGCAGAGTATTTATTGTACTAGTTTTTAGATAACAACAACAACAACAAACCCAGCGATTTCACATTTCCTCGTGGTGTTGGGAGTTCACCTCCATCCACATGGTTATGTAAGAACACCAGGCCGGTCCCCCTTCCGACTCACTCTTCCCACGCTCAGTCTGTTCTCCGTCCACCGGGATATCCACGTTTACCCTCAGAATCTCAGAACCGCACTTAAAATTCTTTCTCCTGGCCTCTGTAGTCTCACTCCTGTGTGTTCTCTTACTACTCTGGGCTCCCCACTATCGTGACACTTGTCAAATTGTGCCGTAAACATCTGTTTATTCATCAGACCCACAACAAGACTGCAAAGACTTAAACCGAGCACAACACTTTCCAAGTTATTGCTCCCCCAGCACACAGCACAGTATATAGCATGAGGATGGGTTAGCACGACATTTTCACTTTAGCTAACCACATTAATACCTTGGATGTGAAAAAGCTTTGATAAACACAGTACTGCCTACCAGCTGCACTGCCGCTGCATATCTCAGACGTGCCTCGGGTGAGAAATTCGTGAACACTATCATATGAGAAAGTAGAAGTCAGAGAAAAAACTCGAATGAGTTGGAGCCTAATAGTGTGTATAGGCTGTGCAATGCTGTCTATTCAGAGAGCACGCTATAGACAGCCTTCCTATTTTTTTTATCACTTTAACATTTTCTATGTGTGATTTTATTAGACATAAACACCTCCCAGAATTACTGCATCAGGGACAACAGAAATCTCTGCTTTGTGGAAAGAGCCAATAAAGAGGGTGCAGTGTAGAGATTAGTTTAAAGATTACCAACCTAGTGAGTCGGGGATTTAGGAATTTAATACCCTGGTCCTGATCCAGCAAGGGATGAGCTACATAGCTTTCCTTGAGTGACATGCTTTAAACCTGTCGAGGCTGTGCTTTGCGGTGGACAGAGGACAAATGGCTGGGTCAGCTGAGACAAGTTGTGCAGATTCAAACTACTACCAGCAGTAGCTAAAAATAAAGCAGAATATCTCTATCTATTATACTCCATTCTATTGCTACCGAAACACTCAACTGTAAAATAAGAGTTTGTAAGATTGGACAGGTACCCCTTGCTTCTCTGTTTTGCAAATAGCCCCTAGTGATTTGAAAGCAATAATATCTTTTGATTTCTAGGCTGCTTCTTCTCAATCAGGAATCATTTAACGTCGTCTGTTGTTAATTCTTTTAACTATAAATTAAAGGTACTCCACTTGAAAATTCTCAAGGTCCTTACCCGTTCCATCTGGTTATGTGATATTGAATCTCTCCACAATGTGCTAACAGTGGAGTGCTGTACACTAAAGTTTACGAATATAAATGGGCTGG
>PVKM010031624.1:0-16747 GCA_004027735.1 Carollia perspicillata | reverse complement strand
AACTTAGAGAGTGAGTCACGCCGAGGGGGTCTGGGTGGAGGTTTTCATTATTTGTGGGTAAGGGGAGAGAATATGGGTGGTCCATGATCTCTGATGCTGGGGGAGGGCTGTTGTCAGTGTAGCTCATCTCAGTGCCTCCTCTCTGGGTGGTGGCTCTTTCATTGGTTTTCTCAGAACTGTCACGGTGATCTGGAAGGCGAAGAGGCTTCAAAACTGGGATGGAGGGGAATATGGCTGCCAATTCTGCTGAGACTGGTTTCTGTTTGTCTTCACTGTTTCTTACCCCAGGAATTTGGAAGGGGGATAATGGGGACAGGTGTTGAGCCACAAGTCCCTTCCACAGTGCTCTAACTGAAAAAAGAAAGGAAGGGTTAGAGCCTGGGGCCTCTGTTCCCTGTGCTAATTTTCCTGCCTCAGGAGGAGGGTTGGAGGAATAGACATTGATGGACATTGGTCATTTGAGAGAGAACTTCAAATATTGAAGAAACAAGTAAGAATTACCAAAGGTTCATGGATGGTGGCAACAGCGAAGAATAGTGAGTGATAAAGTCTGATGACATGAGAGACAAAGCTCTGGCTTCTTTGAGAGGTGAGAGGAAAATGTCTAGGAAGCAACAATTAGGAACAGGAAGGACCTCTCCCCCGTCAGTTCCAGTGACAGGAGGGGCTGGGAGATCTAACAGCTGCTGCAGGAGGAGCAGCATCCCCAGGGAAGAGCCAGATGAAGGCAGCCTATAGGGAAGGCATGAGAGTTAAGGAGACATGGCTTATTATGACCATGAATTCCAGAGTCAATGGTTTTAGAAGGTGGAGAGGATTATGAGATGGGGTCAGAATGTACAGCATATTTTGGGGATTAGTTCTTGTGGGTGAGAGTTAGGTTGGGGCACCTGGGCTTCTTGCAATAACTGATGAAAATGGAGACGAAGGACGTATGATGGATGGTTGTGGTGAAGCCGTAGGTGTTGAGGGGGTACAGAAAGGTGGGGATCTTATCCAGGAGGATTCTGAGCTCTGGTGCTTCTTCCAGAAACTGCCCCTGGAGGTTTGGAGGCCTGTGGAGGGTCAGTTGTCTACTGAGCCTGTGATGCTCTGTTTTGACTCCAAAGATGGAGGTATAGAGGGTTCAAGAGGGCGGTCTTACAAATGTGGAGGTTCTCAACATTGGCAAAAAGACAGCCTCATGAAGATTGCCTTGGCTGCCTCAAAATTCCACCAAGCCCTCAACATGAGCCTGATATACAGGCATTTAAATATATGTTGAATGAATGAATAAATGAACAAGTGAATTTCCTTTACTAAACCGAACACTTAACTTCCAAAGTCTAAATCATGTGCATTAGAATGACTTCTTGAGTAGATACCAGCCAGACTTCTGCACAATTAAAAGTTAATAAGACAAAAGGGACTGTCTGCCCTAGGAGCAAGTTCCAGAAAGAAGGAACTTACAAATCCTAAAATTACCATTTTCTAGGTGTAATAATTTAGGCTACATAGGACAGGCAATTATAGCAAGGAGAGAGGAAGGAAAGAAGGAGGAAAAGGAACTTTATTGGTGGCTGGGAAGGGCAAAGAAAGGGTATGATGAGTTTTCAACATCAGTTTGAAGAGCTAGCCCTGAAGAAGGGGAGCAAGTGTAATGGGTATTTTCTCCAAGTCATACAAGCCTGGGGCAAGGTTGGGGTATTGTCGCCCAAATACTAAAAAGAAAAGAAAACTGCTTATTTCATTTTTCTTCACTAGCTGCTCTGATGGATTACCCAGTGGCAGGCAGGAGCAGCGCCCTGGGACATGGGGTACTGCCCGGGGGAAGCCATCGAGTGCCTCTGGCCTTCTGATTCTAGGCTTGCTCCAGGGGCAGAGCCCTGCAGCAGCTTCTCGGAGAATCGTATTATGCTTCCTAGTTAAAGCGTAGTCCTCCCAAGGCCATACTGATAAAATGACAGATTAAAGGGACCTTATAGCATTTTTAATCTAATTCCCTGTCCAATGCAGAGGCCCTTCAGAAAATGGCATTCTACTTCAAAGTGACATAGCATTTACCAGCCCAGAGTCATGGCATTCCATTTTGGTCTTTTTCAATAAACAGAATGTTAAGGCTAGTTGAACTGAAATCCCCATAGCTTCTTTAGTAGCATTCCTGTCAGAATTTGTAATGAGTTCAATGAGATCAGTGGCTGCCAGTTATATGGCACAGAGTACCTCTCTGGTGACCAGAATTCAGAGTCTCTGTTATGGAAACAGCTGATTCAACCCTGCTGCAGTCTTACTAATCAATTTCTTCTTCTATATGCATTATTTATAAATGTTCTTCTATTACATTATTAATTAATTCATTCTTTTTATTCAATCCAACAAGCATTAAAGTAATTATGGAATGCCTGCTATGCATCGGGCACAAGGGTTAGAGTCACATTGGTAAATGAGTTAGAGAAAGTCCTATTCTCCAGGACTTTACTGTCGAGGAAGATAGAGCCAAAGAAACAAGCTATAATTCCGAAGCGAGTCAAATGCTGTGTTAGGGGAGTTATTAGAGCTCAGAGCTGGGCCACCCAATATTGTTTGAATTATAATACCATAAATCAAAGTTGGTGTTTTTTTTTTCAGGTATGTATTAGACCTAAAGGTAAACTCTACTCACCTTGGTTAAATTTGAGTAGGTTCTGTGTTTTTACCAGTTACTCATTTACAGATCCTCCCCAGGGGTGGAGCGTGGGGGTGGGGCAAACCCAGTCTTGAGCAGCCCTGGAAGGAATAAGTGGATGGTGGGGTGGGGCGTGGGGAGGGGTAGGAAGGTGGGTTGACCCTGGGTACATTTCACTGTTGTCAAATTTCAGGGTCACTGGTCTTCTCTAGTGGGTAAGGTTTCTTCTCAGAGTGACATAAGTTCCTGGGCCTCTGCTGATAAAATAGGAACACTTATTGTCTATTGATTATTCAACAAAGGACCAAGGTCAGAAACACTCAGCACGAATATTTCAAAAATATACTCAAAGATTCATCAGTTTCCTTCCTCCCTCCCTCCCTCCCTCCCTTCCTTCCTTCCTTCCTTCCTTCCTTCCTTCCTTCCTTCCTTCCTTCCTTCCGTGTGTGCACAGATCTAGTAAGCCTGGGTGAAGAGGAAAGCAATCAAGAGGAAGATGTTTTCTTAGGACACTGTTGCATATTTCAAGACAAAGTGATTACTAAATATATTTCCCAAATGTCAAATCACGTAAGTTAAGAGGCTCATTTCAGTGATAGCATTCCTAGCCTCAGGCCATCTTCGTAATTTTCACATTTTCTTTAACTTAATGAAATCTGCCCTGATTAAAAAAACAAGATCTCCATAATTAAGCTCCAAGTTATGGCTGAGGAAAGAGGAGGGGTCTAATTATAGCCTTTTCCTGTGGGGAGGAATGTGGGCTGGGCTTTAATCCCAGCTCCTAACCCTCTTGTCGTGTATCTCCAGTAAGTTCTTGAACCACTCCACAATTGGGGGCAAAAAGAGGCTTCATTCAGCTATATGTGAACAACAATTAAAATTAAAGAAAGAAAAAAAAAAGAGGCTTCATTCTCGTCATGGGGCAGGTGTGAGCGTCAGCCAGCTGTTCGTTTATGTGGCAAATACCGAGCACCTACTCTGTGCTCCAAATCTGTAGCACAACAGTCATTTTGGGATATAGCAGTGGAAAAGGCATACAGAGATCCCTGTTTTCGTAGGACATACACGGCACAGGGGGCTATGGTAAACAATAAGCATGATTAAGTAAATTATATAGAAGATGATAAGTGTTAGAAAAAAATGAAAATACGATAGGGCAGGAGGAACTTGGGGGGACAGGAAGGGGCTCTACAAGTCTCATTTTAAATAGGGCTGTGCAAGTCGGCCTTATTGAGAAGGTGCAATTGAAGCCAAGACTTAAAGTCATTACCTAAGTGGGTGGCTAGAAGACTTTGCAGTTACAAGAAACACAGTGCTAAGGCCCAACGTGGGGAGGTGCCTGGCATGTTAGAGGGTAAAGGAGGCCAGGGTGCCTGCAACAGAGTAAAAAAAGAGGATCTGGGGGCGGTGAGGTCTGGGTGTCAGAAGATCGTGTAAGACCTTGTAGGTTGTTGTAAGGAGTTAGGTTTTTACTCAGGGGGACCACACAGCATACAGCATAGGAGGAGGTTCTGTCTACTGTGCTGAAAATAGACTTAGGAAGCAAGGGAAACTGGGTTGGAGGCAGCAGTAGAGGTGAGAGATGATGGTGCCTCAGGCACCACAGGAGTTGTGAGAAGTGGTGGGATTCTAGGTGACTGCTGGGGAAAGGGCTGGCATGGTTTCTCAATGGGCTGGATTTGGAGCAGGAGTGTATTCGTGGAGTCAGGATCTCAGTTTGAATATGTGTAATTTGAGATGTCCATTAGACATCAAAGTAGAAATGTCAAGAGGCAATTGGTCATGAATGGAGTTGGAGGAGGAAGTCTGGAAGGGAGACATAAACTGGGGAGTCATGAGAGACCCACTAAGATACGGAGCAAGTTAATCTGTTGAGAGTAACTAATATTTTGTTGTCATTATATTTTTCTTCCACAGTCTCACTCCCATGACAGAAAAGGATGTCAGGCTTTTGTTTCCTTTTGTTTGGCAGTGGAAAGCATCCATCTCAGGAAAGCAGCCCCCTTTCATTGCTTTTGTTTTCAGAAGCTTAGGGTTTCTGAACAGGGCCTCCCAAGGACAGAGGCAGGTGGTTTGGGTCAAGTTCATCCTCCTCGTCACCATTCAGGTCACCCCCAAGCTTCCTCAGTCAGAACATGTCCTACTCCTAATCTCATGTATTGGTTCAGGGTGTCCCAATTTGTGAGAAGCCCCTCCTATCTCCCCCTATTGACCTCATGACACATTTAAATACTGGGATGTGTGAAAACATCAGGTGACAATTTTTGTTACAGATGGCATATGCCTCACCTCATCTATAATTACCTTGAATCTGATTACTTAAAAAAATTGTACAATTATTTAATCATGCGAATTTCAGTTTGACCTTTCTGGCAACCTACTGATTTCTTTAAAATCTGAATCTTAACCACCTGTCTCTGGTAGGTGAAGGCTTTTATTTATTTACTTGGATCTATTCATTTCTAAATCACTTCCTGGATAGGAATGTGATCCTCCTTTTTGGGAGTTTCTCTCAACATTTGCCTAAAATGGACATTCCCAGAAATGTCTTCTCCTTTGTAGCCATTCTAACAGCTTCCTTGTAGTATCTATCTGTCCCAGACCTTTCCTCTGAGTCCCTGTCTTCAAGCTGTTTCAGCTTTGTTCTCAGTAAATGTACATCCTTCATCACTGATGAGATGGAGGCGGGTTGATATGAGGAGTTTCCCTCATTCACCCTGTTTCCAAATTCTCTCTATTTCTGTGTTAATTTTTTTATTTGCCTTCAAACTTCAGACAAAGGTTTTTGGGGAGATACTCCTCTCTTCAGTTAAACCATCCTTTTTGGCTCTTTAAGGAAAACAAATTCCTATATTCATCACTTCTCATGCATTCATCCATCTAGCCAGTCAGCCATCCAACAACTAATTGTTAAGCACCTGCTATTTGGGGGAATCAGAGCTGCTTAATACAGTGTCCTCATCTTTAAGAACTTGAAAAGAAGACTAACCAATTAGCAAACCAACAACTGCAAAAAGTGTATACAAAAATACCTAGAGAGCACAGAGGTGATGATGACTTACTGTGGACTAGGGTGGTGTTTCAGTTTTCTATTGCTATGTAACAGGCCTGCCCAAAATTTAGTGGCTTGAAACAACAATAATTTATGGTATCTCATATGTCTATAATCTGATCTTGGCTAAGCTGGGACACTGTCCTGCTTTATGTGTGGCTTGCTGGGCAGAAAGTCTATGACGGCTTCTTCACTTGTATGTCTGGTTTATTCCCCTGGGATGACCATAAGAACCGGGTGCTGACAGGCATCTCTCACCCACCATGTGTCACTTCAGCCTGGCTTGCTGGACTTGCATGTAGTATGGCTGCCTCAGGGTGGTTGGCCTTCTTTTGCCAAGTAGCTTCTAAGAAGAAGGACACGGAACCTGCTAGTTCTCAGGCCTAGGCTTAAAAATCCAAGAATGCCATGTTCACCACATTTTGTTGTCAAAACAGGTCAAAAGACCAGAACCAATTCATGGGGAGGAGAAAAAGAATTCACTTCTTAACAACCAGAATGTTATGAAGGTATATGGATGGAAAGCATTTATGGTAGCCAATTTTGAGATTACAAAAAAGCAAAGGTCAGGTAAAACATTGTAAAGAAGTGATTAAATTGGCCAAGAAGCCTTGGCTGGTGTAGCTCAGTGGGTTGAGCATGGGCCTGTGAACCAAAGGGTTGCTGGTTCAATTCCCCATCAGGGCACATGCCTGGGTTGCAGACCAGGTCCCTAGTAAGGGGTGTGTGAGAGGCAACCATGTATCGATGTTTCTCTCCCTCTCTTTCTCCTTCCCTTTCCCTTTCTCTAAAAATAAATAAATAAAATCTTTAAAAAATTATTGAAACAGACAAAAATTGTTCATGCATAATCACTTATTCTTCTGGCCTCTATGAATAAAAGCTCCACATCCCACCAATTCTTACCATCACCCAGAAAACCAAGCATGGTTCACATTTGGCATAAAGATAAGACATGCAGAGTAGTTATTTGTGATTTTGTGATGTGATAGTCTGTTGTCAGTACAAACCTTTTTTTTTTTTAGAAAAAAAAATTTTTATCCTCACCCAAGGACATTTTCTCATTGCTTTTAGACAGAGAAAAAGGGAGAGAGAGAAACATTGGTGTGAAAGAGAAGCATCAGTTGGTTGCCTCCTATGTGCCCAGATAGGGGATCATATCCGCGTGGACCGGGGACCAGGGCTCAAGGATCCAACTGTAACATAGGTATCTTCCCTGACTGGAAATCAAACCTGCAACCTTTTAGTTGTGGGCTGACGCTCCAACTAACCGAGTCACACCAGGGTATTGTCAGTACTAATCTTTTACTTAGTCTGACCCATGATTTGTCTCTCCATGTTTTTGCCATTTTTCCCCCATTATGACATACCTCAGTCAATACCGAACTCGTCAATACCTAGAAAGGAAGTACATTTCTCAGGAACATCTTGAGGGAAGGGTTCCTATGGGCTCATGAAGACTGATGAGCACTTGGCCTCTTTTGGTCCCACCTGGGGAGGAAACTGGAGAGAATATAGGATATATCAGAACCCAATTTATATGAGAGAAAACAAAATGGTGCGTGTTGAAGGAGCCAGGCAGGAAGTGACGTGGCTGAGGCTGGTGAGGCCTGCCAGCTCTCTGGGGGCCAGGAGCTTCCTGTTGCCTTAGAGAAACAGGGACTCCATGTTTCTGGCTATCTCTGTTCCTATGGGACTAGCAGAACCCCTGTGTGGAGGCAGTGGCAGGAAGAGCAGGAGGAGTGCTCCAGGTGGGAAATAGGAGACTTTGGTGGGGGCTCCTTGGCCAGCCACGTTTACTTGCCAAATCTCCCCACCCTTCCCATGCTTGGGAGGTTCTGCATTTTACTTTCATTTTATTGCAGGGGACTGTTGCCAAAGTGCAGGTGGGAGGTGGAGGGTCTGAAGAAAGCTAATGCATTGGAAAGGACTGCCTGGGCCGAGGGAGCTCGGTTTCTGCTTTGTGTGCACAGCAGCTTGTTTCACCATCCTGCCAGATCCCTGAACTTTTTCAGGGCACTGACACCTCTGCTTGGGAGCTGCCTTCTTTCATTATCACCATCGAAAGCAGTCCTTCCTAAATCAGATGGGGTGTGTCTGGGAACACATGGCACCTTCAGAATCCAGATGCCACTGTATCCAGTCTAAAGACAAATGACACAGTCTGTGGCTTTTAATGAAACAGAGGCTAACTTGAAGACTAACAGCATGAGCTATGAGCCCCCAAAGACCCCTCCCGGTCAGGGGTCCAAGCTTGCAGGGCGTTGGAGCAGCTCTTGGAACAGGCTGCTCAGAGAGGAGACAGGACCAAGCTGACTCCATCTCTAGGTGCTCCAAATGCTTTTTGTTTCTATATTTTCCCCAAATGAGTTTTGAGAACTAAAAATTTCTGAGAATTTTGGTACTAAAACTGGGGAAAGAAATGGAGATAAAGATATCTCCATTGTTAAGAGGTCGAAATGACCATTGTGCCCGTTTTGCAAAGGCACGGGGAGATGAAGATCCTGGTCCACCTGTACACAGCCAACGGTGGCAGAGACTTGACTCCAGGGCTCTTTGGCCCTAGGTGGCCTCCCCTCTCTAGCGAGGAGTCTGCCAGCCATGAAAGAGCTATCAGGAGCTCTAGGCTGGGCATTTCAACTGCTCTGCCCAGGGGGCTTCCTCAGGTCTGGCCAGCTCCCCACTCTCTCCTGATGCAAACCCCAGCGACTTGGCATGGCTTCTTTTTATTTTAACTGTTAACCTCTGGAGCTTCCATCACTCCCTCCCCCAGTCTTCTGCCCCTAACCTTGGATGCATAATGAACTGCCGTTTATTCTGTTCCCTGTTTCCTCCCTGATCAAGAGAGGCACTTAAACTTTTGTTTTAAGGATTTCACTGCAGGTCTCTACAGGGATGCAGAGAGGGAGTGACAGAAATAAGAGCTCTGCAGTCTTTACAGTCCTCGTCTCAGGTCTATGGTTTTTGACCCCTGGTGAGATGGATAAGAAAAACCCTGGTGGCTATCAAACATCCATTTTTATTTCAGAAAGTAGAGCTCACTAGCTCCCTTCTCGTCCCACTGTCTCCTGGTTTAGGAATGAAAATTGGAGTGCTTCTTTCCTTTAGGAAGCTTCTCTCTAGCCAAAAGACTAGCCTATCTGGGCACTGGAGATTTCTTACCTCACCTGGGCAGTTTGCCTCTCTGCAGCCTTCCAGCCTGAATCACTTTCCCAAATTCTGCCATTCCCAACTTGTCCTTTGGGGGCGCTGTCTTATTATGATTTGGCCCCAATCCTTCCAGGCCAGGGGCACCCTGGCTGAATTAAATGATTGGGCAGCTGCCCCTGGCTGCTTACTAGGACACTGGCCTCAAAAGACCTCACAGGACACCAAGGGTTAAAGAAGTCCCATCAGCCGGGTCGCTGACCGGGAGATCACATATTTCTCAAAACTTAAAGTGTTTAATTTCTTATTGCCTAAGAAAAATCTCATAAGGGAATCTGAGTCATGAGGGAAGCGGGTGACTGCTGTGGGTTTATTAATTTTTTCCGGTGGAGAGATGATACAATAGGTTGGACTAGAGTAGGTGACTGTCTCACCAGGTCATTCTCAGGGGATAGCAGAGATGGTGTAGCTTGAAAATAGTCTAGTATCAGCCACAGCTGTGAAGTGGGAGGGAAAATAAGCATTCTCAGCAGGCAACGAAAGTCAGTTATTCATTACCACCAGGACTTGACAGTACACTGAACACTCGACATTACATTTATGCAACATAAAATAACATGATACAATTTTTATGACCTAATTTAATCCAGTAGAGGGTATCAGTTTAATAAAGACAAGGACAATAGAATTAAAATTTCCTATAGATCTATATAACAGAAGGCTAGTAAAAAGGGTATTGTGCTATTTTGACAGGAAATAGATGGTGTCATCAAAAATTTGGAAAATGGAGAGGAAATGCCTCATTTGCCTATCACTCCACGTTGGTACCTTGCTTACCTTCTAGATATCCATGGCAACTGGCTGGAAGTGGCTAATGTAAATATAGAAGTCCCACCACTAGCTGCTCCTTGGACACATGGAGAGATGTGGGCTCAAAGCTAAGTATGCTTTCATCCAGGAAGGAAAATACACGTGACACGTGGGTGGATTTCAATTTTATGCTACTCATCAAGCGTTTATGGAGCTTTCCCTAAGAGTTCACCTCAGGGCTGGGTTTGGTGGGGACACAGAAAGTCTATGACCGGGTCCTTGCCCTTGAAGAGCTCACAGACCATTGCGGTACAAGTTACTCTGATACGTGTTCTTTCTTTTAATGGTTTGGGGTGGAGGGCAAATCCTAATGGTTTTTTTTCATTCTGCCTACATGTGTTTTTTAACCCACATTCCTAGAACCAAGTCTGTGGTGGTGTCAGTCCCTCAAGACTCTCTTTCCTTTGTCCATCAATCAACTCCCTTGAAGGGCCCACCTTCCCTTCCAGCCAGAGCCCCACTCTAGATCAATCCAGCCACTGGCTCTCTTCCACTTTTCAGGATTACAGGGGTGGATCTGGGACTGTCAAGTATCTGTGCCTGTCAAACTGTTGTCAGATCCTGAGTTTTTTTCTTCCCAGGGTGGCACTCAGTCTCTGCCCCTCAGAACTCCAGGGCTTCCCTGCAAGGGACGGGGGTAGGGTCGGGGGTGGGCGTGGAGAATAAAGGGAGGCTGAGAAGCAGTCAGGCCTCATTCCCCTGCCACAATCAGAGTAGTTTCATTTCCATCTGTTTTACATATAAACTCTACATAGACACTTTCAAATCCATATGAGGCTCAGCAAGGATGGACGCTGAAAAGCAACCATTGACTCTGATCATTTAGAGAGTCTCTAGTGGCCTGGGTGGTTAACTTTATGGGTCAACTTGACCAGGCCACAGAGTGCCCAGATATTTGGTTAAACATTATTCTGGGTGTATCTGTGAGGGTGTTTCTGGATGAGATTACACGTGAATTGGTAGACAGAGTAAAGCACCTTGCCCTTTCCAATGTGGGTGAACATCACTCAGTCTGTTGGGGGCCTGGATAGAACAAAATGGACAGGAAGGAAGAATTTGCTTTCTGCCTGACTGCGAGTTGGGTTCTCAGTCCTATTAAATCTGTTGCCCTGGAGAACCTTGACTAATACATGGCCTCAGATTAGTGTCAGAGGAGTGGCGGGTGCAGAGGCCAGGCTGAAATGAGTTGATGAGAGGCGAGGAAGTGAAGGTGGTCTTTTGTCTAGAATGGATTGTAAGGATATATAACTTGATAGTATGAGGCTTGGTATGCAGGGGCAATCACTCCTTGATGGAAGGAGGGGCATAAGTTTTAGAGAGCATTTTCTTTGAGAATTCATGAGTTTGAGGGCAGAGAGGAAGTGGCCCACAAGTGGGGAAGGAGAAACTGAAAGCGGGTGCAGATAGGGCAGTTGGTGTCACATGGTCCCCAAGTGGGTAGGGAAGAAGTCAAGAGCATGGCCTGGTTGTGTGAACTCAGACAAGTTGTTCACCCTCTTGAAAACCTCCCTGCCTTTATTTGTAAACTGGACATCACAGGGCCCACTTCACTGACTTGTGCGGGTGAAACGGGTTGGGTCCGGTACATAGGGAGCAGTCACTCCTTCCTTCCCTCCCTCTTGATCAGCTTCCTGACATCACTATCCACTGTCTGCTGGTTTCCACATCTCTGTCTGCACCTGTAATGGGGATCAGGCAGATCAGGATTCGAACCATGGCTGGACCATGTAATGACTTTAGGCAGGTTATCAATCTACCTAAGCCTTCATATTGACATCTGTACACTGGGAATAATATGTAAGAGTTATTTGTGAAGGTTAAATAGAATTGTATATGTAAAATACCTAATAAAGTACCTGGCTTACACAACATATGGTCAAGGGAAAAGATAGTTTAAGTGACTCAGCAGAGGTTAGAGGCTTTATTCAGCTGATGTGCACCAGGGAGCACCCGAAGGCAAGGTGACTCTCTGAGTCAACGCAGGATTGGAGTTTTATGGGATGAAGAGAAGAGAGGGGTCTATGTCCTTGTGGTTTGGCTTAGATAGTCATTCTCATCACTGACTACCATGAAGCCTGGGCTTGGAACTGTGCCTCTTGTTCAGGACCACTGGTGCGACCCTAGAACCGTTCTTTCAAGACCTGTTTTTTATTTTTTTAAACTTTGCAGCTTGTCTGCTAGTGAAGGTTCAGGGAGAGGCAGGTAACAAAAAAGGAGGAAAGAGAAAAAGGGAGGAAAGAGGGAAGGGGAAAGGAGGGGACAAGGGTTGAAGCAAGGAAATCTGGAGGCGTCTATCATGTCTGCTTAAATTTTTTATAATATCAAATAAATGTGTGGAATGAGTGAATAACTACATTCATATCTGGTCTGGGAACTCAACTGAGATACAGAGTTAGCCACATGAAAATTCTTCTCATTCATGCTTGTTTTTGAATAAACAGGCATTTTTAATTGTATTTTTTCATTACTATTTATCCCTCTTATACCTTCTTCTACTTCCCCCTACTCCCTCCCGCCTGGAATCACCACTCTGTTGTCCATATCCATCAGTCCTTTCATTTTTTTGCTCATGCTTGTTTTTAAAAACAAGACTTTAAATATATACAGAGTGGGGCACAACTAGGTTTACACTTGTTCCTATAGAAAATAATACAACAATAAATAATACAAGAATGAACTCAGCATTTTGCATAATTATAACTGTAAACCTACATATTCTCCACCCTGTATATTTAAATAATATATATTAAGTTATTGAATAATACACACATATATGTCTGTATGTGTATCCCAGGTTTCCCCAAAATTTCTACCCTACAGAGTCTCCTTTTCTTTAAATATTGAGCTAAAATGGTTCAAGATTCCTTTCTTGGTGGTTACAGGAATTCTTGTCTTTCATGGGGTTTTCCTTGAGAAGTATTTTTGAGATTTCCCAAGAATGTTGGTGTTAGTCAGAAATGGGCCCTGACTACTGCTTGTCCCCTTGGCCAGCCATCTCACTCCGAAGGCCACCCTTGACATCTGGGTCAGCCTTTGCCATCTTATAACCTTTCTACAGGTCTTTCAGATGCCCATTCTTCTGCCTCGGTACAGGTCCTTCCCTTTTTGTCTAGGACACAGCTACACTCAACTCACAAATTTCAACAAAACTCAATTAAAGTTTATTGGTGACAGCCTTGACATACAGAGAATAGGTCATAATGGGATCACAGGCATTTGCCCCTACCCACCAGAAAACCTGGCTCCTCCACAGAGGCCGACCCTCCTCTCTGCTTCCTGCTGCCACCTGTTTCAAGCCTAGGGGCTGTCACCCCACATACACAGACCTGCCTATGGCCATCCCTTCTGTCCCAATTCAGGCCCCTGACATCCTTTGGGACCACCAGGAGGGTGTGTGGGAAAGTCTTTACCTGCCTTATTTCCATTTCCTCTCTGTATCAGTGTCCCCTCTCCCCACAAAAACAGCTGTTACTAAATAAACAGTGGTTTAATGTCTCCATATGTCAACATTCAAAAATGGTAGAAAGGCTTTATCTTTGCCTAATCAAATTGCTGTCTTAAAGTGTTTCTCCTTCCCAAACAAAAATTTCATCTTGCCTTAAAGATGATGTATTAGTTTCCTCTGGCTGCTATAACAAATTGCCACAAACTTGGTGGCTTAAAACAACATAAATTGATTATCTTCCAGTTCTAGAGGCCAGAACTCTGAAATGGGCCTCACAGGGCTAAAATTAAGGGGTCAGCAGGGCTGAATTCTTTTTTGGAGGCTTTAGGATAGAATCTAAGTTCTTGCCTTTTCCAGTTTCTAGAGGCCTTCAGCTTTCATTCCTTGGCTTGCTGAGCCCTTCCATCTTCAAAGCCAGCAATGTCCAGCTGAGCCTCTCCCCCACTTTTGCCACTGACTTTCCTGCCTCCTTTCCATTGTTAAGGACTCTTGTGACTACAGTGGGTCCACCCAGGCAAACCGGATGATCTCCCATCTCAAGATCCTTACGCACATTAACAAAGTTGCTTTTGCCACGAAAGGTAACATCCCCAGGTTCTGGGGATTGGGACGTGGTCATCTTTGTGGGGTGGAGGATGGGGGAAGCATTATTCTGCCTATCACAGATGAGTTCTCCTTTACTAATTAAGAAATGGGCAATGTCTTTTGATGAATTTAAAATAGTGGTTTGTTCTGAGTATACATATAAATAACATAATAAAATGGAGACATTTTGTTGCTGGAATTCTTCATGGGGAGAGTGGTATTTGTTTGGAAGAATTAAGGCAATAGGGATATGGGGGAATAAGGGAATTGGGGGATGTGGGAGGGTTTGGGTAGAGAAAAGAGATCCTTAGACCATTTTAAAGTAAAAAAGGATGGTCACTATAGTGTGTTCTGGGTTGGTGGGGAGGGTTGAGCCTATTAATCGGAGCACTCATTTTTTTCCAGAACACAGTAATGGAGTCAGTATGTAAACTTTATATAGTAAAAATGGGGCAGAGCTACTTAATAAAAGAAAATTAATTAATTTTCTATTAATTAAATAATAGAAAATTAAGATTCTGAAAGGATCCAGGAACTCAGTGGGGAAGAAAGAGAGAGAAAGAAAACAACCAAACTGAATCAAAATGAAGAAACAGGTCAAAGATAAAACCGTAAAACCGCTGGCTGGAATGGACAGTGAAGATACAGGATGTGAGATCTCCCGCCATCTTTTTTGGGGTCTTCATTCAACATTGCTCACCAGTGCCACGCGGGGAATGAGGTTGGAGGAAATGAGAAAAGACGCTGAGTTCTACACTAGAGATGGTTCGTTAGAAAGGCAGGATCCAGAGACAAGAGAACCACGTGACTCCTCAACCACACGTGATCTAATTTCCCCTCAACCCCCACAGAAACTTTGCATTTTCTGCATTTTATTAAGAGTGTCAGTGTACTTGTTCCATCTCCCTCTTTAGTTCTTAAGCACTTCAGGATAGAGCCTGAATAATCTTTATTTTAGCGACCTCTGCAGGAGGTGATACAGAACTGAGGCAGCAACTTGTCATGTTCAAAGTATTTAATAAACATTTGTTGGATTTCATTGAGCTTGTCCCAAACAACCTGATCCCATTGTCATTCTGAGAAATATCAGTCCTAAGAGCCACAACTGTCCCAGGTTATTATGCAGGGGTCGCCCTCAAGGCTCTGGTGTCTTGGTTCACTGCACAAGAAGAGGCAGGGAAGAGGCATGGGCTGAACGCATTGAATTTCAGAAGATCCGATCTCTCTCCCCATAACCCCAGGGACAGTGTTTCGGCCTTGCCAAGCAATGAACCAAAGTTTGTGTCATTTTTTCTTATAGAAGCTCTAGCAGGAATATTGGCCTTTCAATGCAACGCCACCTCAAATATATTATTTGTTCTTGCCACATCTTTAGCATTTCAAAAAGGCAAAACTCTAGCACTAAGTGAGGACCCAGAGGAGAGAAATTGTTTAGTGAAAGGAGACATACATTTGACATTAAAAATATGTCTGGGGACAGGAGTACAGATAATCAGGATGTGGAAGAGGCCAGACCCTCCAGGAGAAGATACATGCAGAATCTTCCTTTATTTTTATTTCCTCACTGGATAAAAGGTTGGAGGTTTTATGCTGTCACAGGGAAGGTAGGCCTGTGGTATTTATGTAGCTAATTTCCCGTACTTTGACAGTTTCGTGACAATTCTGACAGGTAAAAACCCATCTTCCACCCCTCATCACACTAGGATGCTGATGTGTTGGTGTGTTCTGGGCGCATCCTGAAGCAACACTTAGAGAACTAAGGACTTTCAGAGTCTTTTTAGAACTTAAAACACATTTATTTGGATTGATTTACTTACAAAATAACTCATTTCTGGATGGACTGAACAATCAACAAGAGATTGTTTCAAGTTGAATTGCAGGAAAACCTAGCTTCTTTCCTCACACGTATTATTCTTGCCAAATTTCTAGCAGGTCCTCCATAGTCAAGTCACCACATCTTTGCCACACGCTGTTCCCTCTGCTTAGAATGCTTTCCATCCATGTACTAATGGAGACCAAGGTCATCGTCAGCTAAGGTCAAGTGTCATCTCTCTCAACCACAGGCACAGTGAATCTCTTCCTTTTTTGTTCCTCCATGATTTTATACACTTCTTCCTACTGTTGTTTTTATGTTGCTGTAATTATTTGTTTATATGCCTGTCTCTTTTTCTAGATTGTGAATCCTTTAGTGACAGAGATTATTTTGGGGGGCCATTTTCCTGCTTCTATTTGTATCTAATGACCTGCATGAAAATTGAAACAAAACAAAATCCCCAAGTCATTATCAAGGAATTGGCAGTTATGAATACAAACAGAGCAGCTTAAAATTCCCTCCACAATGATTAGGATAATGGAAAACTGTAAACAAAAATAAAAAGGAAAATGGGTACTGAAGAATATTATAATAGGTACAAGGTACATACAATATGAATATTCATAGTACCCCAAAACAAAGGGCACAAAGAGGATGTCTTTGACTTTCTACCACTGCCTGATGGACTTTTGTAACTAAGATATAATGTCAATAGTGTTAAGTCACACCTTTGTCATTCACTCCTTTATCATTTACTCGTGGTTCTGCTAGAAACCACCCTTTCCACTTATATTAGTTTTACTCATCTTCAAAATAGGTGGTTGAAAAAATAGTTACATTTTTTATGTAGAATAATTGGCTTTATTGCTTACTTTTTATGCATTTCTGTAGCCCAAATTTTTCCTTTTAACACTCATTACTCTAGATAACACCCTCCAATGATTTCAATAGAATAACCAGTTGAGTTGTAAAGGTTTCTGGAAAATTCCAGGTCTTAGAAGGTTTTTCATGGAAAAAGAAATAGGTTGAATGGCCATTGCCATCTTGTATTCCTCTCCTTTTCTTGAAAAATTCTTAAAATAGAATACATTGTCCTCTGGCACTGTAAGTTCTTGTAAAAAAATGTAAAATTATCCTAGTTTTGGGCTTATTGGAAATTTTTATAGGTAATTCATTTTAAAGAGATAAATA
>PVKM010031623.1:0-16727 GCA_004027735.1 Carollia perspicillata | reverse complement strand
AGGAGACCTGCAGCTCAGTCCCCAGCAGTCGTAGTTATGCCTTACCATCCTGGACCTTTCTTGTTGAAAGCAGGGGCTCAGAAAATAATCTGGGACTCAAATAATCTGGGTTATGTTTTCACTCTTTCTTGGTGAAGGGCCCTTTATTGTATAAAGCCAGGCAAGAGTATGGCTGGCCCCCTTTGGTTTGTGCTGGGTCCAAAGGGCCCGGTTTTGCTGGCAGCCTCCGGGTTCTTTCCTCCTTGTCTGCCCATATAGCTTCCTGCCACGGCCCTCCTAGACTCCCTCACTGCCCAGTCCGTCTTTTTTGATAACTGCCTCTCTGGTCCTCTTCTGGGTTCTGCCCCTAGAGGCCTGGAATGCAGAAATGCATCCCCGCTCCCAGGATGAGTGGGGCTACCTTGATGGAAAATAGGGAAGAGTTGTGGATACTCATTTGTTATTCTTGAGCCCTGTTCACCATACCAAATGGTGAGGATGCTTCCCTGCTGCTTCTTTTCCCTGTCTGCCTCTGCATCCCTGAGCAGCCAAACGGGGACAGTGGCCATAACTGGCTGTCGGAGGGACAGATATGACCAAGCCTACTTGGATGGAGACTGCTTAGGGGGACAGAGTCTTAGTCTCACTCTTTCACCCCCCTGGGGCTGTGCAGTGTTGGCATGGTGGCGCACTGTCCCACGTGCTACCAGGGAGATAAATCTGTTTTCTTACTGTGTGAAGTCCCAGTGGAATTGGGACCCTGGGGAATTCAGCCAGTTGAGAGCTCCAGGCTAGGCATTTGCCAGGGCTGCAGGCTAAGCCTTCTCTGGACGAGCTTTTTGGACCCTCTCCTGCACTCTCTGAGGGGTTTTCTCACCCCTTTCTCCAGTATGGGCTGCCTGGCAAAGTCTTAGTCCTTCTCACATTTCACACTGGCTTTGGTACCAGCATCTGGAGTGACCTAGGGATGATCCTGGGGGAGCTGATGGAGCTTTCAGAGTTGATGGGAACAGCTGTGCCTGGGAGGGTCGGGGCCTCTCAGGCTGTTCCGTGCTCTTCTCAAGCTTAGCTTCGTCCCTGTGGAGCCGTTCCTTCCACCTGGGCTTTGCCTTTACATGCCTCCCCTTTGGTGAGCTCAGTCTCCTCTTTTTTTGGGTGTGTATGCTTTCTTGTGGAGGTTCACTCTTTGGACCCATAATGTTTTGCTATAAGGAGAAGAGGATATGATAGAGCATGGACAAAGTTCAGGCTCTCAAGATACCAGCAGGACCCCAGGCCCAGGAAACTGCAGAGCCTTGAGCTCTCCCTTTCTGCTCAGCCCCTCAGTCAGAAAGAGAGAGCGGTCTTGCAGAACCAAGTCACGCCTTCTTTCCTGGGCTCTGGCAGGACCCAGAGTGGCCAGCACCTGCTCAATCCTGTGCTGTCCTGCAGGCGCTGCACCAGCTCTACTACGACCCCAACATTGAGAACAAGAACCTGGCTCAGAAGTGGCTGATGCAGGCCCAGGTCTCCCCACAGGCCTGGCACTTCAGCTGGCAGCTATTGCAGCCCGACAAGGTGCCTGAGATCCAGTACTTTGGGGCCAGTGCTCTGCACATCAAGATCTCTCGCTACTGGAGTGACATCCCTACTGACCAGTATGAAAGTCTAAAGGCACAGCTCTTCACTCAGATCACCCGCTTTGCCAGCGGTTCCAAGATTGTGCTGACTCGGCTATGTGTGGCACTGGCCTCGCTGGCTCTCAGCATGATGCCTGACGCTTGGCCATGTGCTGTGGCAGATATGGTACGACTCTTCCAGGCTGAGGACTCACCAGTGGATGGCCAGGGTCGCTGCCTGGCTCTGCTAGAGCTACTGACAGTGCTGCCTGAGGAATTTCAGACCAGTCGCCTGCCCCAGTATCGCAAAGGCCTGGTGCGGACCAGCCTGGCAATGGAGTGTGGGGCTGTCTTTCCATTGCTGGAGCAGCTGCTACAGCAGCCCAGCTCACCCAGCTGTGTGCGTCAGAAGGTGCTCAAGTGCTTTTCCAGCTGGGTGCAGCTGGAGGTGCCGCTGCAGGACTGCGAGGCGCTCATTCAAGCTGCCTTCACTGCTCTGCAGGACTCGGAGCTCTTCGATAGCAGTGTAGAGGCCATTGTCAATGCCATCTCACAGCCCGATGCCCAGAGGTGAGCTGGTCCCCACCTTCCCAGAGAGGGACAGTCTGCTCCTGCAGCCACACACGTCCATGCATCCATCTGTTCAATCAACTCTAGTTGAGTGCCTACCGAGTGTGTGGTCCTGTGCTGGAGGTACAGCAAGGAACCAATCAAGACATGGCCCCTGTCCTATGGTTCAGAGAGGGAGACAGACATTAAATGACTAACCATCCAATGAATTATTCAGTTAACATAGTTGACTCTCCTCTTTCAGCCAAGTTCTGGCCATTCTGACGCTTACCATATTGCAAATCTGTTTGTTGCATTTCCACTGCCACCACTGTAGTCCAAGCTGTCGTCACCTCCCAGATTACTGTAGAGCTTTCTCACCAGTCCCCCGATTTTGCCTCTTACACTACGCCCTTCATTGTCTACCCAGCTGCCAGAGCGATCTTTCGAGAATGAGTTTCCACTCTTCCCTTTCTGCTCAGAGCCCTTCAGCAGCTTCTCACTGCTCTTAGGATGGAGCTCAGAATCTTTACTGGGATTCCCAGAGATGCTGCGCAGCACGGCATCTCCAGCCTCGTCTCATGCCGTGCTCCTTGCTCTCTTCACTCTTACAGTCTTTTCAGTGCCTTGAATGTCCCACGCTCCTCGTAGGCTCCAAACCGTCACAGGTACTCGGCATATCACCTCTGCCTCAGCTGAAACTTCATGTCCTCAATGATTTTTAAGACTAAGTTTGGTCTTCTCTATTATTTTATCTCAGAGCTCCCAGTGTTTTTCCTTCTTAGCCCATAACACAGTTTCATCATAAATTAATGTATGTCTCCCCATTAGTTTCTCAGCTCTGGGAGGATAGGCACTTCGTCATTTAATTTTGTCACATTGTGCCTGGCAGCACTTGGTGGCATTCAGCACTTTTTGAATAGATGAAAAGTAGGAGTTTCCTGAGTGATGAGGGGTAGGAGCCGGGGTGAGGGGGGTGTGGCGGAGGGAGCGTTGCAGGCTTCAGAAATCAGCAGGTGCAAAGGCCTGTGGTGGGCAGCCCCATGGTACATTTAAGGACTCAAGAGAAGGTAAGCGAGTATAGTAAGGTGTTTGTTCAGCAAATGTCTATTAAGCACCTCCTGTTTCTGTGCTGGGCCCTGTGCTGAGCACTAGGCGCATGAAGATGAATGGGTTGATTTCTGCAAGTTAGGAGCTCATAACCTAGTAGATACACGAATGGGCAAGCGTAGTCAAGGTGATAAATACTCTAAAGGAGAGAGCGGGGCTCTCCAGTAAGAGCCTAGAAGAGGCATTGAACCCAGTCTGTGGGTTGTGAGAGGTTTCCCAGAGGAGGTGACAACTGAGCTGTGCTTTGAAGGCTGTGTAAGAGTTAGTCGGATGGAGGTGAAGCATACGGTGAGCACATTTCAGACAAATGAAAGAGCCCAAGCAAGGGTGTGAGGGAGCCTGGCGAGTGGGTTGATTAGACAGCAGGGTTTAAGGGCCAGCTGTGGGAGATCTGGGCCCAGATCATGTCGGACCTTGTCAGCCAGCTTAAGATTTCAGTCTTCATCCCGAGGATGATACAAAGATTTCAGGTGGAGAAAATGGCATGATGGGATTTTTGGAGTCAGGTGGACTGGCCTGGGCAAGACTGGAGGCCTGACGTTCACATTTCAGACATGGGGCTTTGGGAGCCCCTGGCAGAGTTGGAGGAGAAAACGACCCTGAAAGAGAAAGCATAAGGAAGTGGTTCATGGCGCTAGCCTTGGCATTAATCACATCTGAGTTTTGAATCTTAAATGGCCCAGTTACTAGACTCGAGACCCTGGGTGAGCCACTTTTAAGCCTCAGTTTCCTCATCAGTAAAACAGGTGTGATCATATCAGCCTCACAGAGTTTTAGGCTTCAATAGGGTAATGTGCACAGGACAGGGCCTGTGTCTGGTATTTTATAAAGACTGTTTTGTTAGGGGGGTATTTTATAAAGACTGTTTTGTTAGGGGGGTAATCAAACCATGTCTGTGGAAGGTTTCCCATGGTTCCTGTGCACTCCATCAATTGCAGTTGCTAGTATTTTATATCATTATTACATTGGCAGTTAGTATGATGCTTTTCCCCTGGTTTCCCAGGTTTTCTGACTTAAGTTGGGTACCAAGTCCCAGGTCAAGGCCTTTCTTGGCAGGCCGAAGCTCAAGTGCTGGCTTACAGTTAGGTAAGGGGAATTGGCCAGGGCCAGTGTGTGGGCGATGTGGGATGTCCTTGGATACACCCAGGTTTACCCGGCCAGTCTCCAGGGCTTTGGCAGGTAATTGATGCCTCTTCTCTGAACGAATGAGCAAGCAAGAAGCCAGTGAGGGAACCCACAGCCTCCTGAGCGCCTATTGGCTGTAGCTCCCTTTGTTGCTTAGCAACTCTCCCCATTTTCAGCTCTGCTCCTGGATCTCTAATTGCAGGTCTGGGCTGAGCTCAGTGTGAGTGGCAGCTAAGGAGTCCCAACAGCCATGCCCCAGC
Source organism: Carollia perspicillata (assembly GCA_004027735.1). Lineage (NCBI taxonomy): Eukaryota > Metazoa > Chordata > Mammalia > Chiroptera > Phyllostomidae > Carollia > Carollia perspicillata. The sequence continues at coordinate 12,106 of PVKM010031623.1, read as the reverse complement.
AGCTCGAGCTGACTGACTGGAATCAGCCCTCTCGAACCAGTCTCAGCCATGTCCCTAAAGACATCCTGTCGTATCTCTTTCCCCCAAACCTAGAAACTTCTGGGGGCTTCAGGCTCTTTTTCCTGTCTACTCACAGGTCTCAGGCACAGGTGCCCAGGCGTAGAAAATCTGTGCAAGAGTCTTCCCAGTGGGTGGGCTACATCCAGCCCAGAGTCAGATTTTGAACCTTGCTCTATTCTTGTCCGGTTCCCTAGCACTGGCTTGAGAAAGTCACCTTCAGTGGTTTTGACTCCTGGGCCGTCCAGCCACTGCCTTGCCCAGGCTTCCGGACATCGCCCTCCCCTCGCCTAAGGCTGCATGCGAGCCAGTCACCCTGTTCCCTCTCCTCCACAGCTGCTGCTGCTGCTTGCCCGGCTCTCTCTCCTTTGAAGTGTTTCCCCCCCCGGAATATGTTTTTAATTCTGGAAAAACTTTTCACTGGTGGCTGGGGGCGGAGAGAAGGTGAATTAGACAGGCTTGTGGATGCCCCCATCAGTTAGGACTTGAGGTGTGGGCTGAGATCCGCACAGATCCTTTGGGGAAACTCAGGTTGGGCCCTGAAAGAGAAGCAGACCTGCAGCAGTGCAAGGGCCTTTCTCAGCCTGGAACCTATCTCTGAGTTTCTGTATGACCTTGAGTAATAATCTGAGTCCTTCTGAGCTATATTGTCTTAACTCAGAAGGATGGGCTTTGACTTATTATCTTGACCTATTGTCTTGACTCATTATGAGGCTCAGCTGAGACCAATTAAGAACCTTCATTGAGGACCTACTAAGTACGTAGATTTTGGCAGGTGTGAGGGAGCTCTGAAATACAGTGCTTTGAGGGTAGGGCACTACCTCCTGCTCCCCATCTCAGCTGCTGGGGAACTTACGGGTCATGCCTTGGCCGTGTCTCTGCTCTTTGTGCCCAAGTCTGGCCTGAAGGTTCCCATTGTCTGCTGGTCCAGCCAGTGTCAGGATCATGAGACTAAACCCTTCCCAGCTGTCTCTAGGCAGCAGCCTCTGGGGCCGTCTCTAGGCTGGGGTGTGCTGGCATGGACGTCTTATCTCAACAGAACTGGGATGTGGAGGGCAGCATACTGGACTGGTTGCCTCTGTCCACATCGTATACCTAAGGTTATGAGGCTACCTGCCTAGCAACCTGCTTGGGGTAAGTCCAGACAGAATTCCTGGACACTCAGTATTCCCCGCTCCCACCTCTGCATAGATTGGTACGGTGAACAGTGTGATTGACGGCAGAGGGGTCCTAAGCATCTGATCCCTCCTGAGAGGGTCACTTCCTCTGCTTAATCTGATCTCCACAGAGCAAGCTACTGGGAAGGAGTCCAGTGGATGGGCTAGCCTCCTCTCCGTCCCTTTCGTGTACTGTGCTTCCTCTACCCCTCCCCTAGGGATCACTGAGCCTCAGAGCTCTGAGCTGGACTGCCTTCTTTTTTCTCATTCAGTGCTGTCTTCCTGAGCAGTTCCCCAGCCGTTCTCTGATGACTCCGAAATCTGTCTCTTCCTCTAACCTCTCTGTCGGGTTGCATGTGTTTATGTCCAATTCCCTGGACACTTCTACCTACATATCTCACCAAGTACCTCGGACTAAACATGCATAACACTGAACGTACCACTGTCCAGCCTCCCGTTACATTTGTTGCTGTCCTCCTCCAGCCAGCCCTCCAGGTCTCAGTACACAGCCCCACTGTCCACCTTGTTGTTTAGCCAGTAACCTGAGACTCGTCCCTGACTCTTTCCCGTCTTCACGTCAAGTCCTGTTCATTTTGCTCTTAGCTCTCTGAGTTCATCATCTACTTTCCCTTCCTGCTGCCACCAGAGCACACAGGATTTAGGATTTGGTAGCGGGTGGGTGGAAGGCAGAGACTGATGCTCTTAGGAGCTGTCGCTGCCTTTTAAAGCCTTCATCAGGATTCCCGAGCCTGTGTTAACTCTTCTCTCTCCCACCCTGTTCAGTCTCCTTGAACAGTGTCTGTATTAGTTTTCTGGTGCTGCTGTCTTAAAGTACCAAACCCTCGGCAGCTTCGAAGAGCAGAGATTTACTGTCTCACTGTTGTGGAGGCTAGTGCTCTGAAACCAAGGTGTCAGCTCCCCCTGAAATCTGTAGAAGAATCCTTCCTTGCCTCCTCCCAGCTTCTGGTGGTTTGCCAGCCCTCTTTGCTGTTTCCTGGCATGCAGCTGCATAACTCCACTCTCTGCCTCCGTCACGTGTCACTCTCCCTGCAGGTGTCTGTCTTCACATGGATGCATTTTTACAGGGACACCAGTCATATTGTATTAGCGCCCCCCGCCATGACCTTATCTGTAACGACCCTATTCCAAATAACATCACATTCTGAGGTACTAGAAGTTAAGACTTCAACTTTTTTGGAGGGGGGAACAATTTAACACCTAACAATCTGCCCTCTGGCCCCCTGAAATTTATGTCCTTCTCACATGAAAAATACTTTTACCTCATTCTAAACTCCTCCAAAGTCTTAATGCATTCCAGCACCCATTCTACGTCTAATAGGAAGCACAACTGAACCCATAATTCTGACCTCACATGTCCTTTTCAGCGACGCCCTGGGGGTCTCTGACCTGAGGTTCTTCCCAACATGGCAGCTTAGCTGGCTTAGCTGCCATGTGGGCTCTGACCTCTTTTCTCTCTGGATTTGGTGTGGGGAGGGGGCCTAATGGAAGGCCGGGAGAATGTGCCTTTCTTTCAAACCTGGTGAGGACTAGGCAGACGGCTCTGATGGGTCTCCTCCCCTCGTGCCTCCAGGTATGTAAACACACTCCTGAAACTCATCCCACTGGTGCTGGGACTGCAGGATCAGCTGCGGCAGGCCGTGCAGAATGGGGACATGGAGACCTCCCATGGCATCTGTCGAATTGCTGTGGCCCTGGGCGAGAACCACTCTCGGTGAGCAGTGGGGCTGCTGGGGGTGGAATTTAGGGTACTGTAAGGGGGGAGAGGGGTCATGGAGGCCTGCTGGGGTCAGTGGGGTACCTTGCTCCATCTCCTCCTTCCCAGGGCCTTGCTGGACCAAGTGGACCACTGGCAGAGCTTCCTGGCCCTTGTCAACATGATCATGTTCTGCACGGGTATCCCTGGCCACTATCCTGTCAATGAGACCACCAGCTCCCTGACCCTCACCTTCTGGTATACACTGCAGGTGTGTCTCTGTGACCTCCCATAGGAGGGGGCTGTGATGAAAGAAGGTGGGCTTCGGTGGCTGCCGGTGAGGTGGCTCATACTTTTCCCTGGCTCTCTCAGGATGACATCCTGTCTTTTGAGGCGGAGAAGCAGGCTGTGTACCAGCAGGTGTACCGGCCGGTCTACTTCCAGCTTGTGGATGTGCTTCTGCACAAGGCCCAGTTCCCTTCTGACGAGGAGTACGGATTCTGGTCCTCAGACGAGAAGGAGCAGTTCCGAATTTACAGGTGATGGTGGCAGGCCGATGCTAGCCCTAAATGGAGTCCTGAAATAATGAAGGCAATGAGGGGAGGGGCCCAAGGCCAGGACTTCTGAATCCTGGGACCTCTTTCCCTATTCTCTAAGCACTTTTACAGGGTTTTGAGGGGGCTAGGGTGGGCTCCTGGGCTTGGGGGCAGGATCCAGGCTGTATACAAGGCCTTCATCTGCTTCTCAGGGTGGACATCTCAGACACGCTCATGTATGTTTATGAAATGCTGGGGGCCGAGCTGCTCAGCAACCTTTATGACAAGCTGGGTCGTTTGCTCACCAGCTCAGAGGAGCCCTACTCCTGGCAGGTACCCCCCAAGCCTGACCCCCTCAGCCCTCCCAGATCTGTCACGTCCTGCCCTTCAGCCAAGCCAGTGGCTCCCTCTTTCCCCAGCACACAGAGGCCCTGCTGTATGGCTTCCAATCCATCGCAGAGACCATCGACGTCAACTATTCTGACGTGGTGCCTGGGCTCATCGGCCTCATTCCTCGGATCAGCATCAGCAACGTGCAGCTGGCCGACACCGTCATGTTCACCATTGGTGAGACCTGGCACACACCCACGAGCACATTCTCAGAGCCGTAGTCATCCATCCCAGCCACAGCCAGCCTGCTGGGTCCTGTCCAAAATGGGAGAGACGCAGACGCCCACACCTGCAGTCAGCGTTGCAGCCAACTGACTGTCCTGGCACATCTCGGGGTCCTTCCTGCTGAGTGTGTGGAGCTGCAGTTCAGCGAGGCTAGTTCACTGTCAACGGAATAGCAGTGTGGGCCTCTCCTGAGGAGCTCCTTCCCACTTCTCAGCTTTGAGGATGCTCGGTCACGTGCATGCATATGTGCCCATTCAGTCCTTTGAATGAGTGCTGCTCTATACTGGGGCTGCAACTTGACCCTGCTTGGGAGCTCTGTCTGCCTCAGCTGCCCACCGCCTCCCTTCTTCCTCCAGGAGCTCTGTCTGAATGGCTGGCTGACCACCCCGTCATGATCAACAGCGTTCTGCCCCTCGTACTGCATGCCCTAGGCAATCCTGAGCTCTCTGTCTCTTCCGTGTCCACCCTCAAGAAGATCTGCCGAGAGTGCAAGTATGACCTGCCACCCTATGCCGCCAACATTGTAGCTGTCTCCCAGGTATGCAGGGGTCCTGGGCGGAGCTGGGCCTGGGGGCACACCACTGCTCTGATGCCGTGTTTCTTATTTTTACCCCCAGGATGTGCTAATGAAACAGATCCACAAGGTGAGCTCAAAAGTTTCTTGGGGGGCCCTAGCTGGTGTAGCTCAGCGGACTGAGCATGGACCTGAGAACCAAACAACCGCGGTTCGATTCCCAGTCAGGGCACATGCCTGGGCTGCAGGCCTGTTCCCAGCAGGGGACCCATGAGAGGCAACCATACATTGATGTTTCTCCCCTTCTCTCCTTCCCTTCCCCTCTAAAGATGAATAAATAAAATCTTTAAAAAAAAGTTTCCAGGGGATTCCCTGGGGACATTGCCAGAACCCACAGAAATACTATCCACTGCGTGGTTTCTTATTCTCTGTTCTTGGAAGCTTCCCCAGTCAGTTCATGCTCCCACCCACAACCAGGTGTTTCCAGGACTGACCCTCCGTGTTCTGTCCCACAGACGAGTCAGTGCATGTGGCTGATGCAGGCTCTGGGCTTCCTGCTGTCAGCCCTGCAGGTGGAGGAGATCCTTAAAAACCTGCACCTGCTCATCTCACCCTACATCCAGCAGCTGGAGAAGCTGGCAGAGGAGATAGTGAGTGAGCATGGGTGGGGTGTGTGTGGCCGGGGAGGGGCAGGGTGGGATTCTGGGGCTTCCGTTTGTGCGGGCTGTACTGCCAAGGGGTGGGGCTGGAGCTGGCAGTCAGAGTTGGGGCCTGGGCTCCAGGATGGGCTGGGAGATCCAGAACTTGGCTCGCTTCTCTCCACAGCCCAATCCCTCCAACAAGCTGGCCATTGTCCACATCTTGGGGCTCCTCTCCAACCTCTTCACCACGCTGGATGTCAGTCATCATGAGGACGATCACGAAGGCTCTGAGCTCCGGAAGTTGGCAGTGCCACAGGGACCCAACCCCGTGGGTGATGTTGTCACTGCCATTGCCCCCACCCCCCATCCCTGTGGGAAAGTCATTGTCACCCCCAGCTCTGTGGGTAATATTGTCATTGTTCCCTGGGGCATGATGCATTTGGTCCCCTGACCCTGTGAATTATCTTATCTTTGCCCCCATCTCTCTGGGGAGTGACATCATTGTCCCACCCTGTGGGTGGTGTCTTTGTCTCTGGTGGTGTTGTAGTGGTTCCTCCACACCATAGGGGATGTTGACATTATCTTTCGTGGTGAAATTACAGACCCCTGTTTAGCCCCCAACTCTGGGGCCTTCTACTTCAGCATTCACTGTGCCCTGTGGGCACCAAGGATCTTAGTGTTCCACATGTAATCATTCTTACCTTTGAGTTGCTCCCAGTCAGAGGAAATACATGTAAACAGATTGTCCCAAAGCACTGTGACAAGTGCTGGAGTAAGCTCAGGCACAGGGGGTTGGGTGACCACTTATAAGCTGTTTGACCTGGGGCAAGCCTCAGCTTCCCACTCAACACTGTGACTCTCAGAATACTGGCTTGCTCATCCTCGTACAACTTCCAGGTAGCAGACGTGGTCTTGAGTGAGAGCACTTTACATACCGTAAAGCTTTGTGCAAATGTGAGGGATTGCTTTGATCATCGTTCCCAGTACCCCCTTCACCGTTTGCTCCTGGGGCACCAAAAAGCAAGAAGAGGAAGAAAAGGAAGCCACAATGCCCTGGGCACTCTACTCAACCCCCCACCCGAGCTTCAGTTAGCCTTCGGCTCCAGGCTCAGTCTCCCACAGAGCCCCTTCTTCTGCGGCAGCATCGTCCTGCCCTCCCTGCCCTCCCAGGACCTCCTGCTCTCTGCTCCTGCACCTGTGCGTCCCCTGGTGCTGTCTAACCGAAGCCTCTCCGGGTGAGACAGTGTCTCCACGTCAGGGGCTAGCCCACGGGCTTTTGACACTGAGAGTTTTACTGAGCAGAAGTGTATAGAAAGTGATTTCTTTAAAGTTACAAAGTTTTAATAATCTTATGAAGCACTCATAATATCCCTGCTTTGCAATTTGAGGCTTCTTCTAAGAGGATCCCTAGAATTCAAATCATCCTCTTTCATTTGCGGCTCTTTGAGCAAACACTGCTTCTGCCAGGGTTTCATGAGCTGAGTCTCCAGCATGCAGCCTAGGGGCGAAAGGTTTGAATTTGAACTCCTGGCCTACTTCCACTACCACGTCCTCCTCGGGTGGGTGACAGTGTCGGTGGGGGCATCTGACTTCTTCCCGTGTCTCCAGGTGGTAGTGGTGCTGCAGCAGGTCTTCCAGCTTATCCAGAAGGTGCTGAGCAAATGGCTGAACGATGCGCAGGTGGTGGAGGTGAGCCCAGACCCTTGCTGTCTGTCCCATGGTGACTTTTCTCAGAGGAAGAGCAGGAGGAGCGTGTTGCTGCCCCACTTAAGCTTGCGATGGTCTTGAGGAAATAAAGGAGGTGAATCCTGTCCTGTAGATATAAGGAATCTTTTGGGAAGACATTCAAGACTTTCCAGTATCACAAGAAGTGCTCAACCAAAGGACTATGATGTTGTGGCCGAGTGACAGTCGGGGATCCACTTTAGCATCAGAGTCTTTGGTCTTTTTCAGTTGAGGATTTTGTTGCCGTTGCTCCTCCCAGAGAGGGAACGGTGGAGATGTACGTAGGGAGGGTTGAGTTACAAAGTTCCGGCCTGTGCCCCTCTGAAAAGGGCCTTTCTGCCTCCTGCCTTTCAGGATGAGGGTCAGGCTTGTTTACCTTGCTGGGTTGGCAAAGCCAGGCAAGGCTTGTGGGTAAGGGACCCTTCTCAGGCCTCCTCTTGTGCTGGACCTCCACTCTGGGACTTGCTGACCAGGGCTGCTTTCCTTTTCTTTTTTTCTTTCCAATTGAAATGTATTTGGCATATAACAATGTATACATTGACATGGTCATTTGATACATTTGTATATTATAACATGATACAGTTTCCACTATAGTGATAATTAACACCTCTGTCAGGTCACATGCTCAGGATTTCTTTTCAGGGGTTAGAATAGTTAAGATCTAGTTTCTTAGCAAATTTGGTGATTATAATACAATCTTGTTTTCTGTTTCACGGGCCCCTTTGCTTCCTCCCAAGGCCGTGTGCGCGATTTTCGAGAAGTCAGTTAAGACGCTGCTGGATGACTTTGCCCCCATGGTGCCACAGCTGTGTGAGATGCTGGGTCGGATGTACAGCACCATCCCCCAGGCCTCTGCCCTTGACCTCACTCGACAGGTGGGCCTTCTAATTGGGACAGCTGTGTTCTAGATTTCATCCCAGTCAGAAATCTGTCCCAGGACGGGGTCAGTGGGTGGAGGGGGGTTGGATAGTTGCCCCGGCAGAGGCCCTCACATGCACTCCAGGGAGGCTGGGCTGTCCTGTGAGGCAGGGCCAAGCTGACCGGCGTCCCCTGCTTTGTTGTAGCTGGTCCACATCTTTGCTCATGAGCCTGCCCACTTCCCCCCAATCGAGGCCCTCTTCCTGCTCGTCACCTCCGTCACACTCACTCTCTTCCAGCAAGGTAGGTCCTGCCCAGGGTCTGTGCTGCCGCCGCCACTGCCTCTGCCTCTGCTTCCCTGACTGGGCAGCCAAAGCTGCCCACTCTGTTCTCCTCTGTCCCCTGAGTCGCACTTGCGACTTGATGGGAAACTTATGGGATGAATAACTGTCACCTTACAAAGAGCTGGTGCCTGAGGCCGCAGTGGATAAGAGAGTGAATGGTGTCTTCTGGCATGCTGGGCTCAGGGCCGGTCTGGGTGATGGGGAAGGTGGGGCCAGAAGCTCTGGGGGGTTTGGGGTGCCAGGCTGGCTCCTTTTCTTTGGGGTGCAATTAACAGTAGGAAGAGCGTGGGCTTTGAAATCAGGTACACCTAGATTCTAAATTCATCACCACCAACTAGTTGTGTGACCTTGGGCAAGTCACTTACCTCTGCAAAGCCTTTGTTTCCATATCTGCGGAATGGAGATATCTTATACTTGATAGGATTGTTGTAGGCATTGAAGTAGCATCTTTTGGGCCCTTGGCTTGAGGTTTTTGCACACAAGTACTCAGTGAGTGCGGATTCCTTTTCCTGCATCAAGGCTTATTCCCTTCCAGGCCAAAAGCCTATGGCTGTGGTCCTACCCCCCACCCCCATTCACTGTGGCCCTTAGCCTGAGAGAGTTGGGAAAAGGGGGCTCCAGGCTTCCCCTGGTGTCTAACCAGGCTTCTAACTTGGAAATGAAACAGCACTGCTCTCCGCCAGCCTCATGACTGTTGCCTGGATGCATGCCCGCAGGTTTGAGGCTCGCCAGGGGTCTCAGCTGGAGCCGGAATGTTCCCTGCTCATGTCCTCAGTGTCGGGTCACATGATGCTGGCCTCTGCTCTGGTGGGCTGCGGGTAGGTCCGAGGCGGGGGGAAACCTGAGCCAGAAACGCAGATGTGGTCATCCTCAGCTCCACTTCTCTCACTCCTCATACCCAGCTGGGGACAAGTCCTGACGGTCCTGGCCCCTCCTTACCCCACAGTCTGCCCCCTTCTCCCTACCCTCCTTGGCCAGAGTCTCAGCACATCGTCTGCATCACCTTGACACCTTTCTAACTGGTTTTCCTGACATCCACCCTTCTTTCCAATCCATTCGGCAACCTGCAGCTGCCATGTTCTTTGTAAAACACAATCTAAGCATTTTCCCCACCTGGCTTAAAACCCTCTCGTTGCTCCCCATTGCCCTCAGGTTAGCTCCTGCATGCCTCCCCACGTCCCCTCCTGCCAGCCTCCCCACGACTCCGGCAGTCCAACCACGCTGACTCTTCCCTTGCCGTGTCCCAGTTGGTCCCTGTGCCTCGCTCCTCTGACTGGAGTGCCCAAAGCCCTTTGTTGGGTGAACGCTCTCTCCTTCGTGCCTTACCCATGCATCATTCTTCAGAAGCTTCTGTGAGGCAGAGTCAGGTGCCTCTGACTTTGTGCTGAACCTGCATCATGTACACACTGCTGATAAAGCACCCGTCACACTCAATAATCAGCCTTCGTGTCTGTCTCTGTCCCTAGACTAAGGCCCTCAAGGGCAAGGCTGGGTCTCCTCCCTGCACCCCGTGTCGAGAATTAGGCCAGCACAGAGCAGACATCAGACGCTGCTGGAGGAAGGAGGCTGAGGGCTCCCCACCCTGGGGCCTTCCTTCCTGACTGTCTGGCTCACCACTGTCAGGGCGACCTCTGCAGGTCAGCCTGCTGTCTGCCCTGGGTCTGAGGCATGGGGCACACCAGGCCTCACCTTCCAGGACTTGAGTAACTCAGGGCTCAGGTGTGACAGGGGTAGTAGGTTTTGCCAGCGAGTCCTCCTGGCCTGCAGAAGAAAGCAGGAAGAGACCGTCACCTGCTTTCCAGTGGGGAAACCGAGTGTGGCTTGCGCAAGATCACACAGCTCCTTAGTGGTGTCGCAGGCAGGCACCCCTGCAGCACCTCCCCTGGAGCGCGGAGTGGCCCGGGCAGCAGCTCTGGGCACACGCCTTGTCCTTGCCACAGATGTCATCAGAACTGGGGGCAGAATATCGTCCAGTCTCCTATTTGTTGGGCTTGTTGGTTGTCTGGAAGGACAGGTGGTCCCCTTACCTGTGTGCTGTCCCAGTCTTGCCATCCCTTCCTCAGGCTCTGCCCTCCCCCTGCACCCTGGGGCGATACACTAGCTGGGGGCCCTCTTTCTTCGTGGGGGACGATGGTGGGAACCGGTCTGCAGCCCTGAGCCTGGCTCTCCGCTGAATCCGTGTCCGTGTGGAGGGGCTTTGCTGGGTGGGACTTTCGTTTTTGGCCTCAAGATGCAGTTTCCTTCCCTCGGCCCTGCCAGGGGCTTGCCTGGCCATCCCCGCAGCATACTGGCCACTGCCCTACCCAAGAAGGAGTCCTCTGGTTTAAGTGGGCCCCATAGGTTCCGTTCCATGGCCACATCAAGAGCCCCAAGGCCATCGAAGGGAGGGGGCACCTGCTCAAGTCCAGGTACCCTGGCCATTTCAGGGTCTTCACCCAGGCCCCCGAAAGAGGTACCAGGAACCAACCAGCCCTGCCCTCTGGTTCGATGGCCGGTGATGGGGAGGTATGTGCTAGGAAGCAGTGGAGGGCCGCCCCAGCCTGCCAGAGGCCGAAGCAGGAGTGCGGGGCTGCTCCTTCAGCGGTGTGGAGGCCAGCACTGCCCGAGCACTGGGGAGTCACTCGGGGGGCCGACCCGAGGAGGAGTGGGGCACAGGCGGAAGCCCCGGGGAGGGAGCTGGGGCAGGCCCGTCCTTCACTTTGCCGTCTCTTTCTGTTGGGCTTCTCCCAGTTCATGGTTTTTGTATGTTTTGTTTCTTTATCTTGCTTCCTGCTGCTCATGTGCCCCCACGCTGTCTCCCTGCAGGCTCTCAGTCCCACATAACTATATGAGGTTGAGTTGCTGTTTGTATAATTTTTTCTTAAGTTCCATCTTTATTATATTTTAGGGCCCAGGGATCATCCTGATATTGTTGATTCATTTATGCAACTCCTGGCACAGGTGTGTTTTAGTTTTATTCATTCACGTTCTGTTCTCTCTCTTTCTCTTTCTCTTATGTTGAAATTCAATTTAAGCCTATTTTTAGCTTTCTGTTGACAAATTTTTTTTCTGTTCAGTTGAATAGAGTTTCTTCATCTGTTTCCGTGGAAGTTGACAACCCAACATTCTCCTTTAGTGCCCCTCTGCCTCAGCTAGCTCAGCCTCCTGCAAAGAGACCAGGGAGAGGCCGGTCCCGAAGGGAGGGAGTGGGCTGGCCTGGTGTGGGTGGGCACGGGAGGGGTGGTAACTGTGCCCAGCAGCTCCTGTGCGGCTGGGGTGCCCAAGAAGTTCGGGGATAGGACTGGAGTTCAAGGGCCTGGGGCTCACTGTCCCCGTGCTCCTGCCGGGAGGAGGAGCTCCGAAGGGAGGGGCGGAGTGAGTGTGCTGCCGGGGAGCCCGAGTGGGGCCTCGGCCGGGCTGTGCTGCTGCCGGGAGGTGGGCGCTGGCTCCACTGCGAGACCGCGTGGGGTGTGTTCGAATGTGGTGTGTGCTGGACCTTACGTCCTATGTCTGGAGTTTGGTTTGGGAGGAGCAGAAACCACGAACTGCTGTAAGTAGTGTGAGCGCTACGTTGGGTGTGTAATCGGAGTGTGGACATGTGCATGATGCCTGTTTCATGTTGACGTGCTGTGGACGTTGATGGGTTTTGAGTGTTGATGTGTGGGAAGCACTGTGTACTGTGGAGGATTGCGTATATACTGTGGTGTTGGTGTGTCTGTATTGGGTATGTGTGGTGGGAGAGAGTGTGTCAGGCTGTGGGAATGTGGGCTTAGCATATGGGAGTTCTGTGTGTTATTGGGTTCCTGTGGATTGGGGGAGTCCTGTGGGCTAATGTAAGTAACGGGGTTTTTTGCTCAGTCATTCCGCAAACATTTCCTGAGGGTATATTACATGCTCGGTACTCTGCTAGGCACTGAGGGTATAATGGTGAGCGACAGTGGGTATGGTTCTCACTCTCTTGTAATT